>KV908585.1:122949-155449 GCA_002005505.1 Botryococcus braunii | reverse complement strand
CTCTCTCTCTCTCTCTCTCTCTCTCTCTCTCTCTCTCTCTCTCTCGCGCGCGCGCGCGCGCGCTCGCAAGCAGAGAAAGTACGTCTGTCTGGCCCAGTGAGCAGGAAGGGGTCGAAAGCTTTTCACCTGAGATTTGAAAGCTCAGAAGCCTGTAGCTCCCTTTCTTGGCCAGATGCAGGCATGCCGCTGGGAAGGGAACCCCTAGGAATCTGCATACCAGCATGTGCTACACCTTGTTTACGGATCAGATATATTTCCTTTTCCCGCAATTTCATTGACAGGAACGAAGGGGGCCATGCCGCTGAACAAGTAGGAATGCCGCATGAGCTCACTCGAGGTGCTCCCCTTGCGAACTCAGGCTTAATGGCCGTTCTCGTGATTAGTATCTGAGATCCGTGAATTTCAGGTAGGAAAGGGAAGGTGCATAGAGAACCCTGACCTAGACCCTCCTGAGCTTCGGGACCTGGCCTTACTGTTTTTGCGTGGCACGGCCGCCGTCATAAAGAGTTGGTTCTAGAAAGATCTCGGGTTGACAGAAAGAACTCGAAAAGTTGGGTAAGGGTGTGGGATTAAGTAGGCCAGCCAGGATTGTCCCCTTCAAGAATGAATGAGAAGCCCTGCTTCATTTGGGGGACCCTTCCCTTCGCGTCCTCAAGAGCATCACGCTGTTACTTCCAGTATTCCCAAGCTTGTGCAAAGGTGCATCGCAGGTCAACGCCTATAGGTAGCTACCGCAGCGTCCTGTGACGTGTCACGCGCTTTGACTCATCACAATAGACTTCCTGCCCACCTCAGTTGGGTCCAAATCTCAGGGAACATGCAACCTGGATCTCGGTCTGATAATTGGGTTCAAAATCCACTTACAAACTTTTAGTGGCTTGTAAGTTACAAGCCACTAAATGACGTGTCCATCCTTTTCCCATTGAAGAACATCGAGACTGGCCCTCCATTTGCGCATTGAACTGCGCTTGATGTTCTGCAGGGCAAGTTGTTGCCCTGTCAGGTCCTTCTGAGTTAATGATGATCATCCTCCTGTGTTGGGAAAGAGCATATGGAAGTAGATTGTATGGGTTTGCAGGGCAGTTATCGCGAACTGTGATAAGTGATACGTGATGTTGGAGTATGAAGATGAATTTCTGGCTCAGGAGGGAAGGAAATAACCGCCATGAGAAACATTGTCCGTTGCGTCCTTCCTGCAGTTGGTACAGACATAGCACTTGGAGTCTGCCGGCTGATGAATCATAGATGTCCCGGGGAACGTTTCCTTTGCTTTCCGGGGTCAAACGTCACAGGGCTCCGACTTTGTAAAGCAGACGAGCAACTAATCAGGTCTAGTTGCAAATAGTAGACATGACGGCAGATCCAGGGATGGGTTGTTTCCGGAGCGTCCTTGATGTTCGCAGTTCACGACCACGAGAATTGAGTTCCGGATATAATCCGCCTCATTGGATCGGTATTAATAATACTGATGTATGCCTCCTCCGACATTCCGCCATAAAATGAACCCATCGTCTACACAAATCCGCCCCAGATCCTCGATTCAATCTGTATCGACCTTCGACATGTCGGACATCACACCGGCCTATGTTGAAGATGCTTTATTAGTCATGCTTTAACGTCCGTTTAGCTGCTATATTGCGGGCCGGGATGGATGACTAATAAGCGATCTCGCCTGCAATTGGATTGCGCGACCGTGTAACTCCGCGCTGGTGGCAAATTCAAAAATAAATCCGTGGGCTTCACTCTTGAATCCCCCCCCCCCCTCTCTCTCTCTCTCTCTCTCTCTCTCTCTCTCTCTCTCTCTCTCTCTCTCTCTCTCTCTCTCTCTCTCTCTCTCTCTCTCTCTCTCTCTCTCTCTCTCCCCCTCCCCCCCCTCTCTCTCCCTCTCCCCCTCTCTCCCTCTCTCTCTCTCTCCCCTCTCTCTCTCTCTCTCTCTCTCCTCTCTCTCTCTCTCTCTCTCTCTCTCTCTCTCTCTCTCTCTCTCTCTCTCTCTCTCTCTCTCTCTTCCCTCCCCTTCCCTCCCTCCCTCCCCCTCCCTCTTGTGTTTTTTTGACTACACCACCTTCTGTTTTCGGCCCCTACTAAAAAGCAATAATTTAAATCCGACGCGCGCACGCGCACAGTGGCTGTTCACCATGCTCACGCTCTATGTGTGTGTGTGTGTGTGTGTGTGTGTGTGTGTGTGTGTGTGTGTGTGTGTGTGTGTGTGAGAGAGAGAGAGAGAGAGAGAGAGAGAGAGAGAGAGAGAGTGTGTGTGTGTGTGTGTGTGTGTGTGTGTGTGTGGTGTGTGTGTGTGTGTGTGTGTGTGTGTGTGTGTGGCGTCTTTCAAGAGAAAGACAGGCAGAATCAGGAAATACAAATATATGGGTGAAAGAGGAGATATGGCGGGGATCAAAAGAGGGGAGAAATGATGTGGCACGGGATGCGTGGCTCCCACCCTTCTTGGTGAAGCAGGCATGAGCAGTCCTTACGTGCGCGCGGCGCGCGCAAAAAAAAAAAAAACAACACACAACAAACAAACACACAAAAAAAAAAAAAAAAAAAAAAAAAAAAAAAAAAAAAAAAAAAAAAAAAAAAAAAAAAAAAGAGAGAGAAGAGAGAGAGAGAGAGAGAGAGAGAGAGAGAGAGAGAGGAGAGAGAGAGAGAGGAGAGAGAGAGAGAGAGAGAGAGAGAGAGAGAGTGTGTGTGTGTGTGTGTGTGTGTGTGTGTGTGTGTGTGTGTGTGTGTGTGTCTGTGGATATGGGCAGGCGTATTCCTGTATGGCGCCGACACGGAGGGTGCTTAGTCGGGGTCACTCTCTACTGTGTGTGAGGAGTAGAGCAGTGACACATATGCAACAGGTACTGATTGGCAACCGTAAGACAAGCACCCGGAGTGCCTTTGCAGTTCCAACCAAGTGCCTTGTCTATCCGTGCCTGCACCACGAAACCTTCTCTCTGCAAACGTGTCTGTAACCAGCGTTATCTACTAGTATGTTCAAATCATTATTCTGCCAGGCAGAACTTGTCGTTCTGCCGTCACCGAAATTACTATCACCGTCAACACTTACATGGCCACGTGTCGTGAAACAGGATACCGGGAGTCAGCAAAGTGTGGGCCGAACGCACAAAAAATGTGCAAGGGAGAAAGAACCTGCATTCCAGTCACATAGACAATTATGCAGTGAAGCCGTCGGTGCACAAACAATGTGCAGCCATGAGCGACGGCGAGACAGTGGAACCCCAAAGTCCATTTACAGCTTGATGGTGCTCCTCAACCTAGCTAAGCAACCCTTACCTGCATGTCCAGTCACATAGACAATTATGCAGTGAAGCCGACAGTGCACAAAAACAAATTGCAGCCATGAGCGACGGCAAGACAGTGGAACCCCAAAGTCTAACCATCCCTCTAACCACGACTCCTTATATACTCAAGGGCATTGAAACTGACATGAAGCCAAGCAACATAGATTACCTATAGGCTCCATCGGAGCTACGCCCTCAGATCGTGAGCTAGTTTGTAAACACCCAAAGGGCTGGGTACCGAAGCTCCGGTACCTCAACTTGAACACGAGATTGACCTCCGAGCAGGTCGAGCGGACTCCTTACGGATCTCGAAGTTCCTCTGCAGATTACTGAAGTGTTCGTTAACGCTGCATCCTTAATTTAGGTATCCTTGAAGCTTCAAGGATACCTAAATTCCCATTCTTACGGAAAGGAATGCTAACATTGACTCCTGCAATAGCCTATGCAACTGTGATCCATTTGAGCAACATGAGTCACAATGTCAATCTATGTCAAGGACTTAAATTGTCCATAGTTCAGCTATCAATTCGAAATTGTCCATGCCCAACCTTAAACGGTTCAAGCACTCTCGAGAGTAGCCAAATTGCATTATTACCCTAAAGTATCGTCTAGTGAGTGACGTCTGACCACATTTGGTCCATACCCGTCACGTCACTTCACAAATGCACATCATAAATGGAGCCCTCCATCCGTAAATTCAAAGGTGGATGGGGTACTCAGGATCCACGACACCACGATTACTCCTCTGAGGGAATGGCACAAAATATTCTATCTCTCAACAGTGTGTGTGTGTGTGTGTGTGTGTGTGTGTGTGTGTGTGTGTGTGTGTGTGTGTGTGTGTGTGTGTTTGTGTGTGTGTGTGTGGGGCCAGTTCAAGTGCATCCAGGAATGGCCAGTTCAAGTGTCCAGGTCATATTCCCGACGGGATAAGAGATGTACAATTCCAGATGTACAGTACAATTCCAATTTGCGGCTCGACTCCGAACCGTTAAATGTCTTTCTTTAGTCGGCATCTTATTCCCACCGATATTGCATCATAAAATACAACCATTGCTTTGTCCAGTTGTAATCACAGCCACAGGGCTTTTTATGATTAAAGGCTTGTTTGGCTGTGATCGAGTCGCTCTAAATAGTTGCGGCAACTTGCGACTAGCAGGGATAGGATCGATTCGCAGTCCGAGTTTATCGTTCTCGACTTAAGCGATTGAAATTCAGCCAGCAGATTTTAAAACCTATCTTGGTGGCTCGATTTTGTTTGCTATTCTACCGATACAGATTGCCTTGTATAGAAAGGTCTAACATCAGGTGGTAAGTTTCTGAAGGGATCCAACATTGCTGAGGCGTGTGACGGCCTCAGTGCTTGCTTCAGCAGCAAGCTTGCAGCCCTTAAGAATGCAGACACATCTTCTGAATTTTGATCTTAATCCTCAGTCTGCTTTCGTGACCTCGAGACGTGGAGGAGGACACTTCTTTGCGGTCACCGCTCGGCATGTACAGTGGACACCAGCCCCGGCAGTCACGAAGGTTAAAACCAGCTGCACTACGTATTTTCTTTCCCATTTAGTATGCAGTTCATTTTCTTGGCGCATGGTTGGAATTCTGCATGTCGATGCGATCATGTTCCTGTGGTTTGGGAGGTGCAAGTACCTCCTCTGAAACCTCTGCTTCAAGGACTGCGCTGGTTTCTTGCAGGATGCGCCTCATGGAAGACGGTGCATTGGAAGATGCAGAAGTGTGAGGCAGCCTGAACCAGGGGGTACGGAGAAAACAGAGGCACCGCCTGCCAACCAACAAAGAGATCTGGTGCGTACAAGGCAAGGCTGTCACCTTACAAGAACGTCAGATGCCCTTCAAGGCAGGGCTTATGCGGCGTTCTGGCCCTTAAATACTAGCTAAGCTAGCTATAACCATAAAACAAAGAAAACTTGGCATTGGTGTTGAATTCGCATGTGCAAGACAACTAGAGCGCTGAGCCATAGCATGCCGAAGGCTTGGCAATAGTGCAGGAGTTTGTGTCCGCGCACACCCCACAGCAATCACATTAAGTAGAGTAGGGAGGTCCAAGGGAGCAGGGGAACAACATTAAGAGCGCGACACAATGCCAGCACCATTGCAACAGCAGCAAAAACAGCAGCAGCAACAACCAGAAGGTGAACACAAGAACAGCTCATAGTACAACACAGAAAGACCTGGGCAGGAAGAACGATATTGATGTCGCCATCAGAGTAAAAGAGTGAAATCAATCGTCGCAACTGCTTCAAGCTACATCCTGTGAGGTCAGAATGTCCCAGAGACATCGACCCAACCTGACAAAGTTTGGTTTGTGGTGGAAGCAAGGCAGGACACAGGGTACTAGCCAGTGGATAGTAGCTTCCAGCATACGCCCTGTTGCAGCATCCGACTAGAGGTCGGCACAGAGCAAGACCACCTCCGTGCATCCACGTGGAGGTGGAAAGTCTCCGAGGTGGAGACTTCAGACCACAACCTGTCTGTTGGGGGGAGGGAGGGGGGGGACACGCTGGTTCCTGCTGGGTGGTGTGCAAGAGTCAAGCCAAGAAGCAGAAAGAAGGAAAACTACATCCAAAAGACTGCTGGGCTGGAGCTAGGGCTGTATTTGCAAGTTGTGCCCCCCCCCCCCCCCCCGGCCCCCCCTCCGCGCGGATGCCACTTCGCGGTTCATGGGATAGAATATGAGTCAGAATATGGCTGATGGAGGTGGGAGGCCAGAAGAAGTCCGTCTTTGGCCTGGTGCTTGGTCTCAAACAAGTTGTGCGTGGGTGAGCGATTGCCCGCAAGAGGGGGCGGGGAGGAAAGATAGAGGGGGGGGGGGAGAGAGAGAGAGAGAGAGAGAGAGAGAGAGAGAGAGAGAGAGAGAGAGAGAGAGAGAGAGAGAGAGAGAGAGAGAGAGAGAGAGAGAGAGCGAGCGCGCGCGCGCGCGCGCAAGCGCATGTATGCTGGCAGGCCTGTGCATGTGCTTGCTTGCAAGTGCACCCATGCGTGTGTTCTTGGACAAGCCACTGAGCAAGATAAACTCCTTATACAGCCTACCTTCGTTTGAAACGGGGTTGCAGGGAAGAAGTCAAGTGGGGCTGTCCCAGTACCTTGTGTGGGTCTTTGCATTGCTGCTGGCAGTTGGAAGCTTCTATACAGCGGCCTCCCTAATCAGTACTGGCCTGTCACTGTGGCTTCAAGACAAAGTCACCTTCACCCGTAAGGATTTCGTGCCGTACTCTGAAAGAATCAGGTTTCGCCCTCCCCAGATTTTTATCCCCTTCACAGCCCAACCCGTGGTACCTCTTGTAGTGTTCTGAAATACCCGGATTACCAGATTACCGGATTCCCCCTCTCTCTCCTCTTCCCCTTTCCTCCGATTTGCCCACCATCTCTTCCACCCCCCCTGCCCCCACCCCCTTCCTCTATCTGGACCCACTTACTTCCCCTGCTCACCTCCCCCCCCCCCCCCGGCGGACACACAGACACACCCAGTTTCAGCACACCGGGCGCACGTGTGTGCGTGTGCGTGTGTGTGTGTGTGTGTGTGTGACAGAGAGAGAGGGGGGAGAGAGAGGGGGGAAGGGAGGGAGGGAGAGGGAGAGAGAGAGAGAGAGAGAGAGAGAGAGGAGAGAGAGAGAGAGAGAGAGAGAGAGAGAGAGAGAGAGAGAGAGGGGGGGGGGGGGGGGGGGGGGGGGGAGAGGGGGGGGGGGAGGGGGGGGGGGGGGAGAGAGAGGGGGAGGGAGAGAGGGGGGGGAGGAGGGGGGGGGAGAGAGAGAGAGAGAGAGGAGAGAGAGAGAGAGAGAGAGAGAGGAGAGAGAGAGAGAGAGAGAGAGAGAGAGGAGAGAGAGGGGAGGGGGGGAGAGGGAGAGGGAGAGGGAGAGGGAGAGGGAGAGAGAGAGAGAGAGAGAGAGAGAGAGAGAGAGAGAGAGAGAGAGAGAGAGAGAGAGAGAGAGAGAGAGAGAGAGAGAGAGAGAGAGAGAAGAGGGGTTGGGGAGGGAGGGAGAGGGAGAGGGGGTTGAAGGAAAAGGGAAGTGGGGGGGGGGGGAGGAGAGGGGGGGAGGGGAGGGGGAGAGGGGCAGAGGAGGAGTGGGAGGTTGGGGTGGGGAGGATTGACACAGGTGCACGGCCCCTCCACCCCGTCCCCCGCCCCCCCCCCCCCAAAAAAAAATCAACACACATACAGATGACAAGGGCGCTGTCCCAGCCAAAACCCTTTCTCATGTCTAGTCCACTGCTATTGTACTGAATCATAACTGGGTCCGCCTTCCCTGCCCTTCAGGGGATTCCACCAAGGATTTCAGTTGATCCATTTTGTGTCCCCACAGTTTGCTGTCTTTTCCCCTGGTCCAGCAGTGTGGGTGCGCAGTGTTTTTCATGTCTTTGAGATTTATCACCGACGATCTGTGAACATGTCAGATAGTTCAGGTCATCCAAGTGAGGTGTGTCATGTCAAACGCTCATGAGGCCTTTGCTTCGGAAGTTCGTCCCTTGTTTCTGGGCAGTTATGTCCTTGTGTGCAGTCCTCTTTAGTGGAAGGTTTCTTTGCGACGGTATCCCCGCATGTCTCGGCGTGTGGTTTTGTCGTACCTAAGTGCAATCCTGCACAAGAACATTGCCCAGCACTGGACCCGTGTACAAGTAGAAAGCAAGATGGAAAGCCGGGCTGCAGAGTTCATGATACTGCTTCGTTGTAGCCCTTCCCTGGATCTCCCGCCTCTGTTGTTTATGCATGTACTTGTGCTTGTGCCTGCCTATCCCCCTTGGTGGAAACACCAGTCTTGAGCATTATCTAGCCATACGCATTGGTGCAATTACATTGATTGTATCTATGATTGCTAGTTGGGAAATGTATTCTACATGAGGTGCGTGTACATGTGATTCTTTTGGAACTTGGAACTGACTGGCAGCATGATTAAAATAAGTAGAAGCATTATGTTGGGTGTTGGTGGTGCAGGATGGAGCGGGAATTAGTTGAGGAAGCAGCACGGGCCAGGAGAGAAAATCCTGAAGCACTTCTGCCAGATGAAAGCTCGCAAACCCTCCTTGACTTGCTCCCGTCACCCTCACCGCGCTAGCTCAAGTCCTCTAGGAAAGGTCCCATCGCCGAAGCCGTATTTGCGGTCGGCGTTTACAACGGGCCCATAAGGAGATAGTGTTAAGCTTCTTGGTAGCACAGCCCAGAATATCGATCGTCTGTTTGGTTTATGAGGTGCTAGGAATAACTTTGACAAACATATGAACTGAGTCGTTGGTCACCGGGCTGTAAATGCAATGCGCCTTCCTACCTTTACGTTCCTGCCGTGATGGACAGCGCAAACTGACAAAGAAACCCATTCTCTGCCTGTGCAGCAATCGGAGCACAATCCCTTGCCCCTTTACAGCCAGCCTCGTTCGCTGGCCACAGCTCCGACTTTCGATGCAGCTGCTATTTCAGGCCCTCAGACATAAACATACCACAATAATCTCGAAATCCAATTACTCATTGCGATCTGTCCACCTCATATATGAGTGTTCTTTACGGCACGTCAACCGGACTAAGGCGACGTCGGCGGCTTGCGGACCAGCAAAAGGGGTTGCTGGCACAACTACGCTGCAGGATTAAAGCCACATAATAGAAAAGGACAAAACATATCTACAGCTGGTTGGGCAGTTGGCCGTGCCTGTAATAGGTAACTTTACGCCGCTTTTACCCTTGCTGCGGCGACGCGGTGCCAGCCGCGCCTCCCGCAGGGCAGTCCACAGCGTACCATTCGCATACCTACCCATAATCCAGAAGGGGACGAAGGTCACGAAGACACTCCTGCCAGTGTACCGCCACGGTACCTTTAACCCCAATGCCACGGTGGCATCGTCATGCCTCCGTGAGAATGCCGCCACTCCGCCACGTGAAAAAAGAAAAAAACGAAAAATACCGCCCTCGGGGGGAAGGAAGCGATCCGAAGAAGACCCAAATAAGCAGCAAGAAGCTGCATCAAAAAAAAAAAAAAAAAAAAAAAATCACAGTGGATCCAGAACTCGGCGAGTAGTGGTGCCAGCGACCGCCTCCAGGGCTGCGGGGAAATAAAATAGCCACCAGTGCGTATGCCTGAAAAAAAAGGCAACTCTCGTATTCTTTCTCTTTCTCATGGCTCGAGCGCCTTGCTCTACAGCGCTGTCTGCACTTTACTATCTTTCACATATGTTAACGACAGGATCCAAGAGAAACCTTTACAGCTGTGCTATTGGAAACCATGAGTGACTTCGAATACGTCACGTTTCCGTTCCCCCCCCCCACCCCACCACGCGCGTGCACACACACACACACACCACACACACACACACACACACACACACCCCCACACACCACACCACCACACCACACCACCACACACAAACGCACGCACCCACGCGCACGACATGCATGTGCGCGCGCGCGGGCGCGCGCCACCACACCACCCACACCACCCCCACCCACCAGAAAGAGAGAGAGAGAGAGAGGAGAGAGAGAGAGGAGAGAGAGAGGGAGGGAGAGAGAGAGGAGAGGAGAGGAGGGGAGAGAGCAGGGAGAGGACAGAGAGGAGACGGAGAGAGAGAGGAAAGAGAGAGAGAGAAGAGAGAGAGAGAGAGAGAGAGAGAGAGAGAAGAGAGAGAGAGAGAGAGAGACAGAGAGAGAGAGAGAGGAGAAAGAGAGAGAGAGAGAGAGAGAGAGAGAGAGAGAGAGAGAGAGAGACAGAGAGAGCACGCACGCGCGTGCGTGCGTGCGCGTGTGCATATATGCCTGCAGGCGCGGGAGTGTGTGGGCGTGCGGGAGTGTGTGTGTGTGTGTGTGTGTGTGTGTGTGTGTGTGTGTGTGTGTGTGTGTGAGAGAGAGAGAGAGAGAGAGAGAGAGAGAGAGAGAGAGAGAGAGAGAGAAGAGAGAGAGAGAGAGAGAGAGAGGAGAAGAGAGAGAGAGGAGAGAGAGAGAGAGAGAGAGAGAGAGAGAGCACACGCGGGCGTGTGCGCATTGGAGGGTAAGGGAGGGCCCCCACTTGATCAACTCGAGTTTGCATACGTATCTGCTGCTTCTTAAATTTGTTGATATGTGATCCTAACGGTTCTAGCAAACTCGAAGTGGAGAGCTGACGTAAGGTTCTCGCAAGCTCACATTCTTCCCAGGACCGGTACAATGTTGAATATCTTTCCTCTTCCGAATGTTCGGGTTTGGAGAATCTGTAAAAGGCTTTGCAGATATATCATATATAGGGCAATGCCAGTCTTTCCCAAGGTACCGCACGCTTTGTCGCTTTCACTGACAACTGTTTCTGTTCCCCCAAAGGTGCATATGTGTTACGTGAAGGATTGTCCGACTCCTGCAATTTCTTTGTTTCAATTTGTGGACGGAAACAACCAGCCGGAGCAAGAACAGGCTAGCCCCAGACCACGCATGCTCATGCCTATCGGTGCCGCTAAGCCGTTATTGCAAGAATGAGTTGGTGGCATAGTGCGATTCACCCAATAAAGAGCAAAAGTTTTCCTATACCTTCGGTTGCAACGATGTCTAGGTTTGAAAGGGCCTGACGAGCTTCAACAGACACAGAACAATGCCCTTAAGGCCGGCCTGCTGCAGTCTCCATGCGCATGCAAGCACAGCATCCATGCATGCATGCTGTGCTTGCATGCTATGTTGAATATGTACCAGCAGAACTCTCTCTCTCTCTCTCTCTCTCTTCTCTCCTCTCTCTCTCTCTCTCTCTCTCTCTCTCTCTCTCTCTCTCTCTCTCTCCCCTCCTCTCTCTCCCCCCCCCCCCCCTCTCTCTCTCTCTCTCTCTCTCTCTCTCTCTCTCTCTTCTCTCTCTCTCTCCTTCTCTCTCTCTCTCTCTCTCTCCTCTCTCTTCCTCTCTCTCCTCCCTCCCTCCCTCTCCTCTCCCTCTCCCTCTCCCTCTCCCTCTCCCCTCTCCCTCTCCCTCTCCTCTCCCTCTCCCTCTCCCTCTCCTCTCCTCCCTCCCTCCTCCCCCTCTCTATCTCTCTCTCTCTCTCTCTCTCTCTCTCTCTCTCTCTCTCTCTCTCTCTCTCTCTCTCTCTCTCTCTCTCTCTCTCTCTCTCTCTCTCTCCCTCCCTCTCTCTCCCCCCCTCCCTCCTCCCTCCCTCCCTCCCCTCTCCCTCTCCCTCTCTCCCCCCCCCTTCTCTCTCTCTCTCTCTCTCTCTCTCTCTCTCTCTCTCTCTCTCTCTCTCTCTCTCTCTCTCTCTCTCTCTCTCTCTCTCTCTCTCTCTCTCTCTCTCTCTCTCTTATTATCACCTTGAATAATTGGCCCCTAGATTCCGCGTCCCTGCATGATGGATTTATGGTATGCTGTTAGAATAGGCTTCACTCTTAATTTTCACGGAGGAGAAGGTTGAATGGTGTTGGTCCAACCAGTGAGGGTCAACAGCCGTTCCAACTACCGAGAAGTTACATCAATTCCGCACCCACCGCAGGGGTCGTTCGCTCAGGCATCCGCTAGTGGCTGGACAACTGTTTAGCACTAAGTGGCCCTCAGTCGGTTTGGGTGTTAAAAGTTGCGGGGGGACTACTTACGTTGGGGCAGAGAAGGCCTTTCAAAAGCGTGTGGGGTGCAGGACCTAAGGACCGAACCATCAGCGTCCATCGAGCGGGCACCGGTCAATAACGTATGCCGAAGGTCAGACCATCGGCGTTCAACCCTTAACGTCAGCGTTTACGTCCGAGTACTTTGCAGCTACTTTGCGGTACTGTCCGATCCCGAAACAGATCACATCTCGTACGTGCATTATATAAACTACTTCCACAGGTGAAACGGAGAGAAAGAAGTTGATCGAGAAGTATAGCTGTCATCCAAAATGAAAAAAAAAGTAATAGCTGTCCTGAAAAGACGGGTGGTGAGTGTATTCACTTTGGTTTCCCATAATAAAGTTGTCGCCGACCTTCCGTAGAATAAGCACGAAACGAGTGCCGCCGCCGTCTTGAACGAGCCAACACTCAGGAGAACCAGCGTCAAATATTTAAAAATGATGTCTAAAAGCCAAAGGCTTTGTGTGAGTTTTCTTCTGAGGAACAACCATGGCGTGAGCGGCAGCGCTGGGTTCGATGTGCTCGGTATGCAAGCTTTCCTGTGCGTGCATGACATCCTAATCGACTTGGGTTGGATATTTAAGTGTTAAAAAAACTATCTGTGGGATACGGATGGTCTGTACGCTCTGGTTGCTCCATTTTTCGCCCACAATGTTACTTTGTACAGGTCAAATGACGACTTAGATGATCGACAGAACGGTTTTCAGACAGTATTATTTGATTTAAATTTGTTTTTCAAGTGTCGGGACTAATTTTTGTTTGTCTGTTCTGTAGATGCGGCTACGGCGCTGGCAAACATCTGTCCGTCACCACTGATGCCGACTTTCCATGTGGAAGCCAGTAGGCACGCACGGCAGCAAGGACCTGGCACAACAGCAGTGCCAATGAACCTAAACACAAATTTAATGCCAAACAAAGGTAATCTCTGCTGTTCGGGGTTGCTCGCCCCCCACACCACCTAACTGCCACGTGTCATGGATAATTTCGGGAGTCGAATCCGAGGTGGGGATCCAGCTAAGCACGATCCAGCATTCGGTGGCTCGCAGGAAACCCTGTATTGCATATGCATACCGCTATTATGGTGCAAACTTTAATTATTCATCATTCGAAAAGGGCAGTGGCTCGGACAGGAAGCGATGATGCTATGCAGTTGGTTTGCTGTAAACATCTAGAATGTGAAGTCTCTGCAATGTTGGCCGTCAGGTGTTCCATGTGAAGACATATTAGTCTGAGTAAGCCATGTACTGAGCAGGAAAGGAAGATTGGAAGTGAGCGGGTGGACGCAAGAGCTTCAACCCTGGTGCGCGAGAAGGCTCTAATCCCATGCGAGACCACTACTAATATGTCGTTGCAACCTCAGCTCTCTCAACCTTCACAGCTGTATCATCAAGCAATATAAAAGATTCACTTTCCCATTTTTTTTGAAGGCCTTGGAGCCTTTTGAGCATATAATGCTGCCAGCTGGACCTTATAATCTGGGGACCTTCGCTCCTTGCAGTGACCACAGATTTTTTTTTGGCCGTCTGCGATGTGTGATGATCCAGCTCGTCTCCTTCGCCTATTGGGTTTGTGGTTATAGCTGTATGAGTGTTGTAAGTGGTAGCAAGCTCGTTCAGGAGTGTGCAGAGATTTGGAACACAAAGCTCATTGGTGTCTGTGGGACCGCAAGCATGTTCAAAGGGAACGTCTGCATGTGGTCTCTGTGTATCTGTGTGAGCTTTATTTGAATCTTTCGTAGGCGATGTAGATTTAAGCAACCTCCAGGGGGTTTGCAGCCCTTCCATCTTCATTCTTCCAAGAATGGGAGCGTGTTCCATCTGTGTGCCTCTGCTGACAGAGCTGCACAGAGTTATGAAGCTTTTCAGCTCAAAAAAATACAACTGTGTGTGCGTGTGTGTTTGTGAGTGCTTGAGAGAGTGATATTGCGTTCATCTGCGATGTTGAGCAAGGCTTACGTCGCCTTTAGGACCGCAATGTGGGGCAGTATGCTGAGGTGATAAGGAGCACCTCACCATGATTGGAAGACACCTGTGAGTTTACCGGTATGCGATTGTCTCATCGCCGACCACCTGCAATTTTTGTTTTAGTTTCTGAGTGTCTCCACAGTATTCCCCAGCTGGTCCCCTTTGGAAGTCTCCTCCCATACTTGAGGGGTAGGTGATAAAAGGCCCCAGCTGCACTCGCCTATGACCCTGGGTTGGACGCGGGGTTTCTGCCGTGTGTGGACAGGAAAGGGATTTTTTAGTGATTGATGTCCATTAGTACAGTTGCCCAGCTATGCGTTCCGGGGGTTAGATTTGACAATCCTCTTGCAACTGTTCGATTCTTCCTGGGGATGTTACAAAGCCGCAGTCCAGATCTGTAGTTTTTGCTCAGAAAGCACAGCGTCTTGTCTACCGGAGATGGGATTTTGCGCAAGGCAGAGGCTTTCTTGACGGCCCCGGGACCAAGCTGTCTGGCAGCTTTGCCATTATCATTTTGTGTGTGTGTGTATGCGTGTGCAAGTGTTCATTTACCCTTTGCTTTACAACTTTCTTTTTTTTCCTTTTTTCTTTGGTAGGCCCTCCCGGGGAAGGGGGGGGGGGCAGCGCCGTGGTTGGAGAAAAACATGCTTCGGGTGAAGCAATGAGTCTAGAAATCTAATGGCGCTTCTGTATTCAAGTAGGCACTGGTAAAGCTAGTTGAAATCCTGTGCTCAAGTTTGGTTTTGCTGTAATTACTTCGCCGTAGTCCATTAATAGGTTCTGACAACTGTACAGGGGCTGGTTACCTGGCCTCATCTGGGGTCTGTTGTTGGCTATTGGCTGACAACAGACACGCGCACTTGCAATTCACACTTGCACTTGCACTTCACACGTGCACTTGCACTTGCACACTTCGGAGTCGCACTTTCGTTGGAGTTTGAACCAGCGGAATTGCAGCAACAGCAATCCTGAAGCACCGGCACTGCTTGTCGTCTAGGATATTTGACTATGATAGGTACTGGATCCCTTTGGATTTTTGACCTAGATAGGTAAGAGGTACGCTACAGCCTAAGGGCAGAGTCTAGGTGCAGAGATAACACCATTGGGCCTCGCTTATTGCATGAGGGCTTACATGTGGATCCCTGCCAGAGTTTTATTTTTTTATTTTTTTTAGGCGTGTTGCCCCTCTGCGATCTAACTCTTTGTTTGGGTCTCGTGAGGGGGGAGAGGGATTTTTTTTCCTTGCTTTTTGGCTGTCTACGTCTGAAGATAATTCCTAGACTGAGAGATATGTGCGCCTCAAAACTTTAGGCAATAGCTGTGAAGGCTGGGGAGCTGGTTGGAGAGTGGGAGGGAGAGGATCTTTTCGTGACGAAGCAGGGATAGGTTGAGGGTGGCATGAATAAAGACAAGAGGAAGGGATGAGAGAAAACTGCATGAGAGTCTGAAGGGGTTGTTTATTTTTGAACAGCTTCTGGAATCGCAAGACTGTTGCATTGCATATGGTTACAACATATAGGCGCCAGGTATTGGAGCCCCTCTTGGACATATAGGCCGGCTTGGGAATGTTGCTCATTTGCAAGCTGCCATTACATGATGGGAGGAAAAGCTGTTTAAAAGGGTAGCGAGATTGAGAGTTCGTGTAACTGAAGTCATCATTGTTATGCTTTGCATGGAGGCTATCCAGACTCTTATGCAGCGCTTGTGAAGCAAAGCTGCTGAGCATGGAAGAGGGCATGAGATTGCGGTACTGGTCCAAAAATGTGCAGTACAAGCTTTCAGTTGGAGATCCGTGAAGCACCTTGCTGTACAGGGCAAGAGTTTTCCATCTGTTGTCTTGAAGCGTGTGTGAGGCTCGAGCGATGAAAGGGAATTTCTGTTCACCTACTTGAATCACAGAAGAGGGGAAGATCAGGGTGATATATGAAGGAAATGACAGGCGATATTTAATCACTGGGTCTCCACTGTGGGGTAACCCCGACCAGTCAGTGTTTAAGTTGTTGAAACAACAAAGTATGACACATGAAGAGAGCACAGCGAAGAGATCTTGATGCAATACATAAAGTTGTGACTTCTGTTCGTTCTCATCGACAGTGTTGGGTGCTACAGAAGAAGAATCTTGCAAATTAGTGTATTGATTTTTGAAACCTTTAAAGCCATTTTTATTCCGGCGGAGTGCTTGAAAGATTCTGACTTTAATATTTGAGGGAGCAGTCAGCCGCGTCACAGTGTTTGGTACAAAGGCCTCTAAGATAAGAGTGGCATGAGCTTCGCTCTTGTAAACTCTCAGAACAGGGATATTAAGTTGCCGTGTAATAGGGTGCGCGTTCACTCCATCACTTGAGTAGGGTGCGCGTTCCCTCCATCAGTTGAGAGTAGGGTGCGCGTTCCTCCGTCACCTTGAGTCGGGTGCGCGTTCCCTCCATCAGTTGAGTAGGATGCGGGTTCCCTCCATCAGTTGAGTAGGGTGGTGCGCGTTCCCTCCATCAGTTAAGTAGGGTGGTGCGCGTTCCCTCCATCAGTTGAGTAGGGTGGGCGGTCACTCCATCAGTTGAATAAAATAAAACATCGCAGAGCATTCATAAAAGCGTATTAGCACACTGCACAGCTTTAGTTTTCTTTTTTTGGTTATAACGGGTTGTAATCAAGTAGCCACTGGCCATGTTCAACGGCTGTGCTTTGAAACTTGCTCCTTTGTGCATAATCGCTCGTCACGTCCAGCTGATCCCGGGCAGGCACACTGACGAATCCGAAGACCATGTGTTCTCCTAATCTTTGGCAGTGGCCGGCATGGTTCAATTTTAAAATATACCTAATCACTGCTTGGCTCTATTGGTTATTGGTAGCGATCATCTCGACGTCTGTTAGATTTATCATGGGTGAAATGTTAGCATACAGGCTGTAGTGTGTGAGCTCATGACCACGTGTGCCCATACATGTGACCTCATACTTGAAGTGGACTAGTGTAGACCGGTTACGACTCCACTTGTGGGAGGTCCCTCATCCTCCAGGTTAGCGTTAGAAGCTACATATAGCCCAGGCCACGTGGGCTGTCTCATTATAAAGAGTGCTTCGAAGTCGTGAATTCTACAATTCTCGGCACACACTCAGCACATTGATTGCACCAATCTCATTGCATCCCTCGCGTGGCACATCTAACAGCAGGGTATTCGTTGTTCTCTTCTTGTTATACAGAGAATGATACGCAGGACAAACAGCTGCTGCATGGTAGATACATAATTCAGAGTGCAGCTCATGTACATGGGTGCAACAATGCTACATGTTACAATTTTAGAATTCCTCGAGGATATGTACAGGTACGCGTACGCAGCGTTGGTAGATATGTATATACATGCATATATGCGGCATTGGTTGATATGGCTGTGTGCATACCATCATGATTCATGAATGATCTGGAAAATGATCAGCTATGCTTTTTCTGAGCAGCTTCTAGTTTTGGTTTGTTTATATATAATCAAAGGATAGAAGGGCTTGCCTTCCTTTGCTTGGAGATTCGACAGATGCGTAGATCTCTGGAGGGCGGCGTTTGTGTACACACATGTGTCGCCATATATGCATGTATGTTTATATATATACATGCATATATGGCGACATATACACATGGATGTCCCAAGATTGTCTGTCTGTGTTGCTTGCGTGGACGTGGCTAAAGCCTGGGCCTCCATAGGAACAAGAAATGTAAATAAACATGAACATAAATAAGGGACCTCACTAGCATATTATATAGGTAGCCAGGGGGTCGTATCCACCGTTTCTCCTGCATTTGTCAGGGATTTTGCTTGTAACTGTTTCTGCGAATACTATATAGCACTAGTCAACACATGTGCATGTACAGCTGGAAGGCAGCAGGACTCGTCAAGATTTGTGCTTCTTCCTTGCTCAAAACTGGCAGAATGGTTGCCTTTTGCTTCTTAATCAGAATAAAGAGTGCAGCCTAATCCTTGTTTGCCCAGATCCCACACTTACGTTGCTTATCTGAGGGACATGTCATGGGATACCAATGGCATCATACCATATGGGATACCAATGGTATGATACCATACAATCAGTGGCCCTGCGGTGCAGTTGTGCGATGACACGGAACAGTGCCATGATCTTTGTTGAGTTGTGAACATACATTATAGAATGCCTTGTGCTTTAGGTGATCTTCAAATGTACATTATTAGGATACGGGTCCACTATCCACATAAGGTACCTCAAGACACGTTCGGATGAGGTCTATTTCGAACATAAGGTACAATCTGATTTAGATTACGCGTTAGTGTGAAAGGACTATTAAAGCTGCGATCACCGCATAGTCGAGCAACTGGTTTGGAAAGATACTGGGCACATAAGGATGCCAGTCTTGTTCATGCAGTTGCATGTGTCTAAAGAGCAGACAGTGGTCAAGGACTGTAGCTGGAGAGGCACGAACTTACGACCTGTCTGCTTGCTTACAGGTGCGGTGACTCAGGGTGTGTATTGGTAATGTGTTCATGTTTGATTGCTTGTTTGTAAGTGAACCATCTTAGTGGACAATCAAGTCTCCCAAACAGCTAAGGGACGGAGTCTTGATTGAGTATAGGAAGGTACTTGCTTTCAGCCGTCAGGAGCTTATCCGTGTGTAGATGCTCATTGACAGATCAACATGTAACGGAACTGGTTTGGAAAGATACTGGGCACATAAGGATGCCAGTCTTGTTCATGCAGTTGCATGTGTCTAAAGAGCAGACAGTCGTCAAGGACTGTAGCTGGAGAGGCACGAACTTACGACCTGTCTGCTTGCTTACAGGATACGCCACTGCCCATAACCTTTTACAGGTTATGGGCCCACGCCCTTCCAGCTGAGCCAAGGGCAGACAGGAGTGCATGGCATCATCGGATGCATCTGTACTGGGTTTTCCACGGACTCGCCTGACGGCAAGAAGAAGTAAAAAAGGAACAACTGGATATTCACTCAGAAGGCCTACCGACAGAGTCTTCAATATCTTGGGAAGTTTTTTTTTTTTTTTTTCCGTGAAGTGACCTGAGATTATCACCCGTCGTCGTTGTCGTGAGATTGTCAGTAGGTCCGGGTGGTCAAGCAATTGAATTGCTGAAGAATATTTTGCATATCTTGCATCTTAAGGGTACATGCTAGACCTCGAAAGGGTGGAATACTTGAAAGTGCTGTGGTGTACGTCGGAAGGGTATACTTAAACCAGCTGTGTCAGGCTGAACGCTGTGAGAGCAAGTGAAGTGTATGACCAGACCTCAAACTCGTTCCCAAAGCAAGGTTTCTGAAAGTAATCCCAGCAGTACAGAGACTATGGCAACACCAGCAGGAGGCAGCACGGCCTCCTCAGGAGCTGGACAGTCAGGACAGACCACTGGAGGCACTGCAGCCAGCTCGTATGCATACACGATGAACTCCTCCAATCCCAAGATGTCTACACAGCTGAAGGCTGATCGCACTAATTTCAGGGCCTGGCGTGAAGAGCTGGAGTCCTGCGCAATGCAAAAAGGAGCAATGGGAGCGCTGGAGACAGCTATGCCTAAGACCGCAGAGAACGCAGCAGTAAAACATTTCATTTTGCAGTCTGTCCCGTCCATGTGGCACGACGAAGTCAAACAGCGGGGGAGCGCTTTTGACTTCATTCAGTGGATGGCAGACCGCTGCACTGGAGGGAAGGACAGGGAAATCAACGAGAAGTGGATCAAGGGGCTCAAACAAGGCATGGTAAAGGGAGAGACAGTGCAAGAATGGTGCCACCGAGTCATCAGTATTGCCGCCTCCCTGGAGGCCAATAACCATCAGCTGAGCGACCGCCAGATCTGCAGGTATATGTATAAGGTGTTGAGTTCTGAACATTATTGTTGAATGCCTTGTGCTTTAAGTGATCTTCATGTGTGCACTATTAGGATATGGGTCCATTGAGAACATAAGGTACCTTGAGACACGGCAGATTCTGGACGTTTTCGAACATAAGGTACAATCCTATCTAGATCACACGTTTGTCGGATGAACTCTTAAGGCTGCCCCACCGGAGTGAATACCAACTGGTTGTGAAAGATGCTGGGCATCACCAGATGCTAGTCTTGTCCGACAGTTGTGTGTGGCACTCAGCAGACAGTCGTACGGACTGTAGCTGGAGTAACTTCGTCTATTGACGACCTGTCTGCTTTGTACAGGTACGGTGCGGCAGTGTGTGTTGTATCATTGTTGCTATTGTGAGAGTGAACAAGCTTAGTGTACCCTGTAGTCACTCAAACAGATAAGGGACAGTGACTTCAGGGAGTATAGGCATGTACTTGAACGTAGCCGTCTAGAGCCTTATCTAGTGATTGCTTGATCGGTGCTTGTGTACAAGATAATGATGTAACGGAACTGGTTGTGAAAGATGCTGGGCATCACCAGATGCTAGTCTTGTCCGACAGTTGTGTGTGGCACTCAGCAGACAGTCGTACGGACTGTAGCTGGAGTAACTTCGTCTATTGACGACCTGTCTGCTTTGTACAGGGAAAGCCGATTGCCCATAACCTTTCACAGGTTATGGGCCCACGCCCTTCCAGCTGAGCCAAGTAAAAGCAGGAGTGAAGGTCGTCTACGGATGGGTCAGACGTAAGCGTCAACAAAGGAGCTCGAGCATGGCGCAGCGGCGCAAGGGAACTCGAGTGTACCAGGACCATTATCTTACTCACAGTTTACCTTTCTGGGAAATTCATAATTGAAGTTTTAGCTGTGCTTTATCATTCATAGACGTTGTCTAGAAGCACTGAGTGAGTCGGGCCGGACTCCGGCGCAAACTTCTGAGGGGAACATATCTGCTACTACTGTGCAAGACTGGCTGGTAAATTTCCATGACATGGAGGGAATTGTAGGGTATTGCTGCATTCCAGAAGTTTATGAGTAAGTTTGGCTGGTGAAGTGACAATAGTATGACAAAAAGGGGCAAAGAAAAGGAAAGTAGCAGTGAAACAGCAATGTCTCAACCTGGAGAAGTCAGTGGGGCCACTCCAGGGCAGTCTATGACCGGGACACAATCAGCCACTGCAGAACCAAAGGTGGAGATTGACAAGGCAGCCTATATCCCCAATACCTCTAATCCAAAGATGACTGTCATGCTTGATGATGGAGGGCGCAATTTTGAATTTTGGTATGAAAATTTGGAGGCGTGCGCAAACACCAAGGGGGTCAGAGCGGCTTTGGAGAGGCCAATGCCAGGGTCGGTGGAGAACTCAGCCATCAAGCAGTGGCTGATCCAGTCAGTTCCAGTCATCTGGCATTCTCAGATCTCATGCCACAAAGCAGCGTTCGACTTCATCGCGTGGGTGAAGAACAGTCACACTGGAGGGAGCAACCAAGACATCAACCTTGAGTGGTACAAGGAAATGGAGCAGGGCATCAAGACAGGGGAGACACTCAAGGTCTACCTCTACAGAATGATGGATCTGGCTACAAGTCTCAGAAACAACGCGTTCATCCTCTTGGACCACAATGTTGGGGAGCTGATGGTGAAGGGCCTCCCTCCTGTGCTGAGGCTCGAGTCCCTGGAGGTTATGGCAACCGACAAGCCGCCATTGGAGCTGATTCAAAGAATCCTGCGCGCCGCAGCCAGCCGTGGGTACAAGGACCCACCTGCAGAGGGAACACCTCAGGCCATGGCAGCTGCAGCAGTGGCTGGTCCCTCTGGGGGGGTAGCTGGAGCGTCATCAAGCGCTGGAGCTGCATCAGGAGTGGGAGCAGTACCGGGAGTTGGAGCAGCACTATCAGCAAACGAACAGCCTCCCGCTGGCCCCTCTGCAACTACTTTTGGTGGCAGGGGGCGTGGACCTGGCAGGGCAAGAAGGCCCAGAGAGGAGCTTACATGCCACTTCTGCAAGGCAAAGGGCCACTTCATGACTGACTGCGGACCGCTCAGGCAGCTGCAGGCTCTGCATCAAAACATGCAAGCGGCAAGCGTTGGGCCTGCAGCTTACTGGGGCCAGGGAGGCCCACAGTCGTCTCCTCAAGCCTGGTGGGACCATGGATCTGGCCGGGGTGGCCCGCCTTCATCCGCTTCCAGCCCTGGACCTCCTTCAGCATATAACTATCCAACAAGTCAACACACGTTTCCGGGGTGGCATTTACCACCTCCACCCCCTCCTTCTGGTGAGGCGATGTTTATCTCTCTCAATGTGCTTGCCCCAACTTCGCATGGAGCTAGCAGCACATCTTGGTTAATAGATAGTGGTGCCTCTGTGCATATAGTCAATGATCTCTCATTGCTCCATAATCCAGTTATGCATAGACAGCCTCTTCCTCTGCACTTGGCAACCTCAGACGCCAAGGGAGGAATCATTGCATCTGGGTCTGTATGCCTTGTGAATGCAAGGCACGAAGTATTCTGGCTGCACAATGTGCAGTGTGTTCCTTCTGCGCATACCAACCTCATTTCAGTCACTGGTGCAATTCAGGATGGAGCATCTTTCCTGACTGACACTGCAGGTGGTTACACAGCCATGAAGGGACCTGAAGGGTGGTGTGGAGATATCACCCGCGCACGAGGTCTGTTTTTTTTGGAGTTTGTTAGTCCTGTCAGAGGGCAGCAAGTTGGCTGCAGACATATTGATCACATGGCTGAGGCGTCTCATCTTAGGAAAGGACACGTGTGTAGCGAGAGATCTCTGTGGCATGCTAGGTTAGGTCATCCTGGTGCCAGCAGCATGCAGAGGTTCTCCAAGGAAGATCTGGTTACAGGAATCAATATCTCCCTTGCTCCCTGCTCTGAGTGCCCCAAGCACTGTGAATCGTGTATACAAGGGAAACACTCCAGACCTCCTTTCCCTGTATCTTCCAGGCCTGCACATCACCCACTCGATAGAGTCCATGTGGATACTGTGGGTCCCATATCACCTCCTGCCATCACAGGTGAACGATATTGGGTCACTGTAGTGGATGAAAGTTCACACCACGTTGCCTCCCTGCCTGTGAAGTCAAAGGATTGCATCCCAAAGGCTGTGATAGACCTGCTCCGTTTTTGGCAGACCCAACGAGGCACGGTTGTGAAGTGTGTGAGGACTGACAGGGGTTCAGAGTTCCTGAACCAGCAATTCAAAGAGTTTTGTGCTCAACAGGGCACTAAGATGGAGTCCTCAGCGCCCTACACGCCTCAGCAGAATGGGGTGGCGGAGAGGATGAATAGGACCCTGAAGGAGCGAACAAGGACTCTATTGGTCCATGCTGCAGCAGACCCCTCCCTTTGGAAGGAGGCGCTTGAGACAGCTACCCTCCTCTACAATGTGGGTCCTACTTCAGGCAGGTCCCTGACCCCCATGGAATTATTCTTTGGTGTCAAACCTGATGTGTCTGTGCTGCGCACGTTTGGCTGTGTAGCCCATGTGCACATTCCCAGTGGCCAAAGGTCTGTTTTTGGGCCCAAGACCATCCCTGGGATGTTTACTGGTTATTGTCCCCAGTCTAAAGCGTATCGTGTGTACGTGGGGAATGGAGTGTGGAAGGAGAGTAGGGACGTCAGCTTTATCGAGCACTTGAGGGGGGCTGAGAGAGTGGGTCTATCAAAGGTCCAGCCTGGGTCTGTCTATGATTCTAGGATATCACCCCCCCTTGGCAGTGAGAATCTGGCAACGCCTCAAGCAATTCCCTCTGCTGCTCCACCCACGTTCTGGGATGAGGAGGATGACCATGGAGTGGAGACGCTTTCCACTGGGGCTCCTGGGACCTCTGGACTTTGTGCTGGGGATCAGTCTGGAGACGGGACCACAGCAGCACATGACCAAGGAAACCCCACCAGCCTGGATTCTACTGTTGGGACCCCAGAACCATCTCAGCACTCGTGGTCGGTGCTTGAGCATATGCAGAATCTGGCCAGGGGGGGTGTAGAAACTCAATCCCAGGTAGAAAAAATGCAGAAGGTACAAGAGGGGTTGCGAATGCAGGGGAAGTCACAAATTCCCCTTCCTCCAGGGACCACCCTTACAAGGGAGCAGCGTTATGTACAGCGCGTGGCTAGGAGAGAGCATTCTGACATCCCATTGCATGCCCCTGACCCAGGTCAGGCAATTGTGAGTGAGCCAAACATGGTTGGTCTCCCTGATATGCAGGGGCAGGTTGAGACAGTCGAGGCTATGTTCGGTGCAGATGTAAGAGATGAGAGCAGTGGGTTAGACATGCCAGCAGTAGGGGAAGCTGGTGCCCAATCCCAGTCACTGGCTAGTCATGCTTATGGTGTGCAGGCTGACATTGTAGGCGCAGCTCAGGCAAGTCTGGGTAGTGTGCCCAAGTGTGAGTCCAGGAGAGAGAGAGAGCTGCTGCTCCCCTCTGCATTGCGGAAGGTGCGAGAATGTAAGGGTGCTGCACATGAGTCCAGTAGTCAAGGAGAGAGAGAGAGACTTGAGAAGGAATCAGATAATCCCGGCAGTACTGCCCAGTCCCAGCATAAGGTACATAATGTACCTTATTCTGGCAACCAGGGAGAGAGAGAGAGAGAAGGGAACAGCATCAGTAAGGCTGACAGCCCTGCTGCACCACAGCATAAGGTACAGAGTGTACCTTCTGTCACGTTGGGAAAAGTTCACGTGCCCTCAAACTTGAGGGAAGCCCAGCGCTCACCTCAGTGGGAGTTTTGGCAGCAGGCAATGCAAGAGGAGATGGAGTCTTTAGACACCCATGAGGTTATGCAGTATGTGGAAAGACCCCATGGGCAGAAAGTTATCCCTGTTCATTGGATTTTTTCTACAAAAAACGATGCACATGGGAATGTCACTCGGTTTAAAGCAAGATTGGTTGCCCAGGGTTGCAGACAGATTCCTGGTATAGATGTTGGTGAGGTTTTTGCACCTACCAGCAGCTATGGTGCTAGGAGAGCTGTGCTGGCAGTGGCTGCCACACAAAATCTTGAGATCCACCAAGTGGATATCAAGACAGCTTTTCTCAATGGGGAGTTGGAGGAAGAGGTCTATGTGACCCAACCACCAGGATTTGAGAATGGCAACACGAGAGTTGTGTGCAAGCTCAGGAAGGCACTCTACGGTCTTAAGCAAGCCCCACGGGCTTGGCACAAGACCTTGAGCGACAAGTTGAGCGTGATGGGGTATAGTGTGTGCAAGAGCGACGCTGGGGTATACATCAGGAGGGCCCCTGATGGTAATCTGTCGTTTATTCTTGTTTATGTCGATGATCTTCTCATAGTTGCCAGAGTGGTTGCAGAGATTGAGTGGGGGAAAGAGTTATTGAAGAAGGACTTCACCATCCATGATTTGGGAGAGGTGAATGATTTCCTGGGGTGTCAGGTCCTACGCAATAGAGTTCAGGGCACTATTTCCATGAGTTGCACTCCCAAGATTGATGCTCTTGTGGAGAAGTTTGGCGTTGCTGATGATGGACGTGGGGTTGATACCCCCATGTCCAAGGACTTCGTGGCTAGCAGCAGACCCGAGTCCTCAGATGGTATGTCACATGGGGCTGGTACCCCTCTGCCACCTGGTCATCGATACTGCGAGTTAATTGGATCGTTACTGTACATAGCCAATACGACCCGGCCTGACATTTCTCAGGCTGTTGGAGTGTTGTCAAGGTATAGAATGACACCCACTACCTCACACTGGAATGAGGCCATTCGAGTGCTGAAGTACTTGAGAGATACCAGAGAGTTAGCTCTTACTCTGGGTGGAAAGGGCCCTGAGCTAGAAGGCTATGTTGATGCCGACTATGCTGCGGACCTGGACCACAGGTATTCCACCACTGGCTATGTTCTATCAGTCTATGGTAGTGCCGTGGTTTGGGGAAGCAAGAAGCAGAGCTCAGTTGCTACCTCAACTGTGCAAGCTGAGTTTATGGCAGCTGGCCATATTGTGAAGGAAGCCAACTGGCTAAGGGGCTTCTTGGAAGAGATAGGGGCTGCACCTTGGAGGGTCAAAATTTTCTGTGACAACCAAGGATGCATTTCTAATTTACGGAACCCCCTGTATTCCAAATTCACAAAGCACGTTGCAGTAAGCTTCCACTACGCTAGGGAAGCTATGGCACTTGGGCAAGTAGATATCCTCTATGTGGAATCTGCACGCAATGTGGCTGACATTATGACCAAGCCACTTGCCAAGCCCGTGTTTGTTGGTCATCGTGATTCACTAGGTTTGAGAAGATACACTTAAAGCATGCAGGCAAGGGGAAGTGTTGAGTTCTGAACATTATTGTTGAATGCCTTGTGCTTTAAGTGATCTTCATGTGTGCACTATTAGGATATGGGTCCATTGAGAACATAAGGTACCTTGAGACACGGCAGATTCTGGACGTTTTCGAACATAAGGTACAATCCTATCTAGATCACACGTTTGTCGGATGAACTCTTAAGGCTGCCCCACCGGAGTGAATACCAACTGGTTGTGAAAGATGCTGGGCATCACCAGATGCTAGTCTTGTCCGACAGTTGTGTGTGGCACTCAGCAGACAGTCGTACGGACTGTAGCTGGAGTAACTTCGTCTATTGACGACCTGTCTGCTTTGTACAGGTACGGTGCGGCAGTGTGTGTTGTATCATTGTTGCTATTGTGAGAGTGAACAAGCTTAGTGTACCCTGTAGTCACTCAAACAGATAAGGGACAGTGACTTCAGGGAGTATAGGCATGTACTTGAACGTAGCCGTCTAGAGCCTTATCTAGTGATTGCTTGATCGGTGCTTGTGTACAAGATAATGATGTAACGGAACTGGTTGTGAAAGATGCTGGGCATCACCAGATGCTAGTCTTGTCCGACAGTTGTGTGTGGCACTCAGCAGACAGTCGTACGGACTGTAGCTGGAGTAACTTCGTCTATTGACGACCTGTCTGCTTTGTACAGGGAAAGCCGATTGCCCATAACCTTTCACATAAGGGACTACCTGCAGTCTTGCAGAACGACGCTTGGGCAATTACCTCCGCCAAGTCAGACCCCTACAACATGCTGGAGACGATCCTCACTGCCATTGAGAACTTGGAGTACCAGGATATCCCGCTGGCAGAGTCAGTGCAAGTCACAGCATCAGCTGCAGCAGTTATGGCAGCAGCAGCAGCAGCCGTGCCAGCTCAGGGTGGAATCCCTGGGCCTCCCCAAGGCGCTGGAGCTGCACCGGGCGCTGGAGCAGCACCAGGAGTGGGAGCTGGAGCACCTGCTGATGGTCAGGCCCCCCATGGCCCTTCAGCTCACAACGCTGGAGGCAGGGGGCGAGGGTCTGGAGGTGGCAGGAGGCCAAAGGAGGAACTGGCGTGTCGCTTCTGCAACGGGACGGGACATTTCTGGAGGGAGTGCCTGGAACTGAAGAGGCTGCAAGCTCTACGTGGCACAATGCAAGCTGCAAGTGCGGGCCCAGCTGCGTGGTGGGGCACTGGAGCTCCTCAGCAACAAGCCAGCTGGTGGGATGCTGGCCAGTCCAGAGGAGGCCCTCCCGTGGCACCCTCACATGCTCCTGGATCTGTGTCCACTATCTTCCCCTTCTTCCCAGGCTGGCATCTCCCACCACCACCTCCTCCAGGTGCTGGTGAGCCTATGTTCGTTTCGTTGAATGTGCTTACCCCTACGTCTCATGGGGCTTGCAGTACCTCGTGGCTGATAGATAGTGGTGCATCGGTGCACCTTGTAAATGATCTGTCTTTACTACACAACCCAGTCCTGCATGCCCAACCCCTCCCTCTTCATTTGGCCACTTCTGACGCCAAAGGAGGGATAGTTGCAATTGGGTCTGTGTGTCTGGTCAATGCCAGACAAGAGGTGTTTTGGCTGCATAATGTGCAGTGTGTGCCCAGTGCACACACTAATCTGATTTCTGTCACAGGAGCCATTCAGGATGGAGCATCATTCCTCACTGACAGTGCAGGTGGGTACACGACCATGAAAGGCCCAGCAGGCTGGTCTGGCAAGATAGCCAGAGAGCGAGGGCTGTTTTTTTTAGAATGGGTGTGTCCCGTCAGGAGCCAGCATGATGCTCAGCCACAGTCCAGCCCTCATGTTGCCTCGTATCATGCCAGGAAAGGGCACGTGTGTACAGATCGACTACTGTGGCATGCAAGGTTGGGGCATCCTGGGGTTAAGAGTATGACAAGGTTGGACAACGAAGACCTGGTCACTGGGATCAATGTGTCCCTTGCTCCATGCTCAGAGTGTTCTCCCCAGTGTGAGTCATGTATACAAGGGAAACATTCTCGCCCCCCCTTTCCAGCTTCCTCTAGGCCTGCAGAGAGTGTGTTAGATAGAGTGCATGTGGACACTGTGGGTCCCATTTCACCAGCTGCAATCACGGGAGAGCGTTTTTGGGTTACTGTGGTGGATGAAAAATCCCACCTGATAGCCTCATTGGCAGTGAAGTCGAAAGAAGCCATTCTCAAGGCCCTCATTGAGCTCTTGAAGTACTGGCAGACATTTCATGAGAAAGTGGTGAAGTGTGTGAGATCTGATAGAGGGACAGAATTTCTGAATCAGCAGTTCAAAGAATTTTGTGCTCAGCAGGGCACTAAAATGGAGACCTCAGCCCCATCCACGCCTCAGCAAAATGGACTTGCTGAGCGCATGAATCGGACTCTGAAGGAGCGCACAAGGACCCTGTTGGTGCACGCTGCAGCAGACCCTTCCTTGTGGAAGGAGGCACTGGAGTCTGCCACCCTGCTGTACAACGTGGGCGCCACCACAGGCAGGCCTCTGACCCCTACTGAGATGTTCTATGGGGTAAAGCCTGATGTTGCTTCCTTGCGCACATGGGGCTGTGTGGCACATGTTCACATTCCCCCAGGTCAGCGGTCTGTATTTGGACCAAAGACCATTCCAGGCATGTTCACTGGGTATTGCCCACAGTCCAAGGCCTATAGAGTGTACGTAGGCAATGGTGTATGGAAAGAGAGCAGGGATGTTACATTCCTTGAGCATTTGAGAGGAGGGGAGAGAGTGGGTATGTCTAAGGTGCAACCTGGATCCTCTCAATGGCTCTCAGGAGCGTCCTCGCAGGGCAGGGGAGGCAATTCCAATGTCCCCAGCTCACCAATAGCCATTCCCGTGAGTTTTTGGGAAGCAGAGGATGACCCAGTGGTGGAGTGCAAGCCCACTGGATCTCCTGCTACCACTGCCAGCTCTCCAGAGGATCACAGCAGGCTGAGGAGCTCAGTCGGACCTGTGGCTGGAGCCCCCAGCAGCCAGGATGGTTCCCCTGCCACTTCAGAGACCTCACAGCAGTCATGGTCAGTGCTGGGCCATCTTCAAAATTTAGCTCGGGGGGGTGTTGAAGCGCACTCGCAGCTGGACAAACTGCAGAAGATGCAGGAGGGGGTCAGGTTCCAGGGGAAGTCTCAACATAGACTTCCCCCAGGAACCACCCTCACAAGGGATCAGCGTTATGAACAGCGCCAGGCTAGGAGGGACTCAGCAGGGGTCCCCATGCATGACCCTGGCTCAGGCCAGGTACTTGTGAGTGAGCCACCCTTGGTAGGTCTCCCTGATTTGCAGAGGCAGGTTGAGACAGGGGAGGCTATGCTTGGAGAAGATGTTAGCGAGAAGAGTAGTGGGCTAGAAGTGCCAGCAGCAGGGGAAGCACGTAGCCAAGTTGAGCTGGGAACCAGTCATGCTTATGGGGTGCAGCCTGACACAGTAGACGCAGCTCAGGAAAGTCAGAGTAGTGTACCTAGGTGTGAGTCCAGGAGAGAGAGAGAGCTACTGCTTCCACCTGCATTGAGAAAGGTGAGAGATTGTAATGGTGGAGCGCATGAGTCTGACAGTTCAAGAGAGAGAGTTGGGGAGGGCTCTGGCAGTTCTGGCTGTACTGCAGGATCTCAACATAAGGTACAAAATGTACCTTATTCTGGGAACCATGATCAGAGGGATATAAAAGACAACAGTCCCAGGAGTGCTGACAGTACTGCAGAGTCTCAGCATAAGGTATAAAATGTACCTTATGTCAAGCTGGGAAAGGTTCACGTGCCATCTAACCTGAGGGAAGCCCAATGCTCCCCTCAGTGGGATTTTTGGCAACAAGCAATGAGGGAAGAGATGGATTCCCTTGATACCCATGAGGTTCTAGAGTATGTGGACAGACCACATGGACAAAAAGTTATTCCTGTCCATTGGATATTCTCCACTAAAATTGATGCACATGGGAATGTTACTCGCTTTAAAGCGAGGTTAGTTGCCCAAGGGTGTAGACAGATCCCTGGGATAGATGTTGGGGAGGTATTTGCACCCACCAGCAGCTATGGGGCAAGGAGGGCTGTGCTGGCAGTGGCTGCCACACAGAATCTTGAGATCCACCAAGTAGATATCAAGACGGCTTTTCTCAATGGAGAGTTGGAGGAAGAGGTCTATGTGACCCAACCACCAGGATTTGAGAATGGCAACACGAGGGTTGTGTGCAAGCTCAGGAAGGCACTGTACGGTCTAAAACAAGCCCCACGGGCTTGGCACAAGACCTTGACCGACAAGTTGAGCGTGATGGGGTATAGTGTGTGCAAGAGTGATGCGGGTGTATACATCAGGAGGGCCCCTGATGGCAACCTGTCCTTTATTCTTGTTTATGTTGATGATCTTCTCATAGTTGCCAGATTGGTTGCAGAGATTGAGTGGGGGAAAGAGTTGTTGAAGAAGGACTTCACCATCCATGATTTGGGAGAGGTGAATGATTTCCTGGGGTGTCAGGTCCTACGCAATAGAGTTCAGAGCACTATTTCCATGAGTTGCACTTCCAAGATTGATGCTCTTGTGGAAAAGTTTGGTGTTGCTGATGATGGGCGTGTGGTTGATACCCCCATGTCCAAGGACTTCGTGGCTAGCAGCAGACCCGAGTCCTCAGATGGTTTGTCACATGGGGCAGGTACCCCACTGCCACCTGGTCATCGGTACTGTGAGTTGATTGGATCGTTGCTATATATTGCCAATACGACCCGGCCTGACATTTCTCAGGCTGTTGGAGTGTTGTCAAGGTATAGAATGACACCCACTACCTCACACTGGAATGAGGCCATTCGAGTGCTGAAGTACTTGAGAGATACGAGAGAATTAGCTCTTACTCTGGGTGGCAAGGGGCCTGAGCTAGAAGGCTATGTTGATGCCAACTATGCTGGGGACCTGGACCACAGGTATTCCACCACTGGCTATGTTCTATCAGTCTATGGTAGTGCCGTGGTTTGGGGAAGCAAGAAGCAGAGCTCAGTTGCTACCTCAACTGTGCAAGCCGAGTTTATGGCAGCCGGCCATATTGTGAAGGAAGCCAACTGGCTTAGGGGCTTCTTGGAAGAGATTGGAGCTGCACCTTGGAGAGTCAAAATTTTCTGTGACAACCAAGGATGCATTTCCAATTTACGGAACCCCCTTTATTCCAAATTCACAAAGCATGTTGCAGTAAGCTTCCACTATGCTAGGGAAGCTATGGCACTTGGGCAGGAAGATATACTCTATGTAGAATCTGCTCGAAATGTGGCTGACATTATGACCAAGCCACTTGCTAAGCCCGTGTTTGTTGGTCATCGTGATTCACTAGGTTTGAGAAGATACACATAAAGCATGCAGGCAAGGGGAAGTGTTGAGTTGTGAACATACATTATAGAATGCCTTGTGCTTTAGGTGATCTTCAAATGTACATTATTAGGATACAGGGTCCACTATCCACATAAGGTACCTCAAGACACGTTCGGATGAGGTCTATTTCGAACATAAGGTACAATCTGATTTAGATTACGCGTTAGTGTGAAAGGACTATTAAAGCTGCGATCACCGCATAGTCGAGCAACTGGTTTGGAAAGATACTGGGCACATAAGGATGCCAGTCTTGTTCATGCAGTTGCATGTGTCTAAAGAGCAGACAGTCGTCAAGGACTGTAGCTGGAGAGGCACGAACTTACGACCTGTCTGCTTGCTTACAGGTGCGGTGACTCAGGGTGTGTATTGGTAATGTGTTCATGTTTGATTGCTTGTTTGTAAGTGAACCATCTTAGTGGACAATCAAGTCTCCCAAACAGCTAAGGGACGGAGTCTTGATTGAGTATAGGAAGGTACTTGCTTTCAGCCGTCAGGAGCTTATCCGTGTGTAGATGCTCATTGACAGATCAACATGTAACGGAACTGGTTTGGAAAGATACTGGGCACATAAGGATGCCAGTCTTGTTCATGCAGTTGCATGTGTCTAAAGAGCAGACAGTCGTCAAGGACTGTAGCTGGAGAGGCACGAACTTACGACCTGTCTGCTTGCTTACAGGATACGCCACTGCCCATAACCTTTTACAATCTTCAGTCGATCTTGCCGATCTTTCACCCCAAATATATGATTGTGTAAACACACACACACACACACACACACACACACACACACACACACACACACACACACACACACACACACACACACACACACACACACACACACACACACACGTGCACGGCCTGCTTCCTTGATCAAGAGTCTTCATACCAATACTGTGAGTGTCATACCAATACTCATGAGTCTTCATACCAATACTGTACGGATAATCAGACTGCAGACTCCTGGGCACATACTCCCCAGGGTAGCTACGTGTACGAGCGTTGATATGCATAGGTCCAGGATCCCTTGATCAATACTCCCTCCTACTTTCATGCACGTTCGGTCGTGTATCCCAACAGATTGGGTAGCAAGGATGCAGCGTGTACACCTGTGGACGAGATCAATGGCAAAATGCATACCAAACGTTGCTCAAATCCATGTGAAGCAACAGACGTGTCTGCTCCGTCACATGGGTAGGAACAATAC
>KV908585.1:97949-117949 GCA_002005505.1 Botryococcus braunii | reverse complement strand
CACGACTTCAATAGCGCTGTTTCCTAGTGTCGTTTGGGTCAATCGTATGGCCCGAAACGCTGTTCCCTGTTCCAGCCCAAGGGCCATGTGGCAAAGCTAGTGGGACACAAAGGACGTACCTGTTTTTGAAGGTCCCTTGCTATCAGCAATTGTCCATGCGGCAGCTCAAGAGCGGCGTTGTCACTGGAGCGGACTACGCTGGATTCTTGATAATCGTCCCGTGTATTTTTCAACCTACGCGGAGATCGTTGAATCCCTTTTCCACGCTCCTCACCACGTCAGGGGGTTAGTTTCCAGGTCTCGGGGGCCTCGTGCGCGCATAGTCGGGGCCACACTCCCCCAACTTGCCGCTGGAGTCCATGATCACCTGACTCGAGAGGTCCAAAATCCATCCAAGCCCCGGGGGAAGTACTCGATCCTTCTCAACGGTTCTCCGATTATCACTTCCTCGCGAGGGCCGATTTCTCTGCGTTTTCCGATGGGACACGCTAGGACCCCGGAGAGCCCTGCTTTTGGGCTGCCTCCAGGGCAGGCTCCCCAGCCGAACGATCCGACTCCTGAGGGCAGGCTACATGAGAGCACGTGGCAGCCCCCGTCCTGTAATATGCCGGGCTGTAATTGTCATCCCCTGCGTGCCCACTTCACCTCGCGCGTGCGTCAACGGGCAGTACGCAGAGCATGTCTTCCAACATCTACCAGTTTAGTGCGGTGCCATAGGGGCTGTTACCCACCGTCCCCCCCTCAAGATGTGTTCCTTGAGACACTGATGAAGACTAGAAAGAGGGCATGTGGAGCCCACGTGGCAAATCTGGAGGCAAAGCCCCCAGTCTGATGCCTTGAAGCAGGACACCGCAGATTCAAGGGAGAATCAGTCACATGCCCCTTGGATTGGGACGAGAAAATGACGTGTGTCCGAGGTGCCTCCTTCCTGGGCACCTTCTTGGCTTTGCAGGTAGGGAACGAGTCGGCACCCTGCCCCAAGGATAGGACTGGAGTGATGACATGTGTTTATGTACACATAGATCTAGACCCAGGTGAACTTGCCACAAAGTTCACTGGAAATCATCGTGAAAAGGATGCCTACTGCAGATTAGTAATGCTCCAATACCGGCAAGCAGGCAGCATCTTCCTTTTCCTTAAAGATAGGCCGACAAGCAGGTGCTCCCCAGGCACTTCTCTACCTCACACGTGTTGTCTATAGGTAGCTACCGATGCTAATCGTTTGGGATGGAATAGAGCAGTACACGTGGCGCCAGAGATTACTGACCAGTGTCATTAAAAGCTCTTAAGGCCTCTGCCGGTAATCGAAGACTCTGTCCCTCAGCCTATCTATCTGTACATCGGCTTGTTTAATTGTAGCCACTCGCGCTAGCGCTGCGACTGAAGGCTGGTGGACTCAACATCAGGTGCTTACGGAAGCTGATAACATTTTTTGAAAATGGTGAAGATCAAGCTGGAACTTCACAGGTCTATGACACAGAGCGGGTGCCTCCGGGACAGCTGACGAAACGTAATCTATACAAGTCTTTTTAAAGTCCAGTTGGACTTGTATTTATGTTCTATATAAGTACGTTAGTATGTTATATAAAAGGCCAATTGGACTTGTTGCAACCTGGGATAAACTTTTAGATATTCAGAGTGGGGAAGGTGCCAAGGACGGAATTTGGGGCAGTGGAAAGTACCCTCCCTCACATTGACCTTCATCAACTGACGAGCACTATTATTTTTACGTCATGTGATTTCTGGTTGTGGTGCTTGCAGAGGAGCTCCTCCCCTATTACCTTTAATCAGAGTAATATCTGACCCCAGCTTCTTTCACGTTACTGTGAGTGCCCTCAATCGTCCCGAAAGTGAGATCGGTATAACGTTATAAGCTTGATCAAAGGAGTGAGAGGTGCATCTCTTCATGATTGATCATATACAAGGTGGCAAAAGTGTTAATGTGGAATTCCTTCTTCGAAGTGACATAGAAGGTAATCATAATTGTGCCCCCTTAAAGTATTCAGAAGCTGCCATCACTGGCTCGCTGCGGCATGTACATCATGCAGCTAGCTTGGATGCATCGGTCAGGTTCTTATGAATGTAATTAATAGCTGTCATTTCATTGCTTAATGTTCCTTGGTTTCCCTATGCCCATTTTCATCAACGTAACAACGAGTGGTATCAACGAAGTTGCATGTAGCAGCAAGTTCCTATTATTAATAGGAATATTCACCACACACGACTTCCTTCCAAGGTGTCTTGGGACCAGCTGGGGCACACCATTTGCAACTATTGCGTGGCAGAGGCCAGTTGTTTCCACGTTGGTGTTCAGCCGTCCGTTCGAGTCGAAGCACCTGAAGACAACGCCGTCTTTGGTGTGCGTCAGCAACATAAGCATGGGACATCGACACGTATCATTTTCAGACGAGTACGAAACACCCTCGAGAGGACTACCAAGCGTTTTTTGTTCCTGACATCCACGCCTGAAGTACCTTGCAAAAGATGATCATGGCAGAGGACCACGATGCTTGAAATTGAGGCCTGTGAAGAGAGGAAGTACCATCTGCCAGCAGGGTCCCACGTGGGTGGTGAAGGGGGCAGCCGATGGGGTTGGGTAAGGGAGTGGCCTCTGTGTGTGTTTTTGTTAGCTTGCATGCATGCGCGCACGCATGCGTGGGTGCGTAAGTGTGTGTGTGTGTGTGTGTGTGTGTGTGTGTGTGTGTGTGTGTGTGTGTGTGTGTGTGTGTGTGTGTGTGTGCGCGTGCGCGTGCGCGCGCGCGTGCGTGTGTGTGTGTGTGTGTGTGTGTGTGTGTGTGTGTGTGTGCGTGCGTGCGTGCGTGCGTGTGTGCGTGTGTGTGTGTGTGTGTGTGTGTGTGTGTGTGTGTGTGATGTGTGTGTGTGTGTGTGTGTGTGTGTGTATGTGTGGTTGTGTGCGTGCGTGCGTATGAGGTGGGGGGGGGGGGTTCGCACATGCGTGACTGCCGTCGTTCATGCCACATGTGTATGCTTGCAATTGCGTGCAATCCTTCATGCCCACATCTACACGCTTGCAATTGCGTGCGAGAGTTGGCCCCTGTAAGTTATTTGCGGCTTTGTAACAGCAGAAAATTTCCCGACTCTGTATACTCTATGGCAGATATGTACACTCCATTCGTGACCTAATAATGCAGTACATATATACGCCGTTAACCATGTGCCAGACATTCTGTACATTTCCTATGGCACCATGGGAAGTGATTAAAGTCACCACTAAGGAGGATGCGAATTCAAAATTTAAAGGCCTTTAAAGGCGTCACATGCAATAGTTGTGAGATCTCGCGTCCCTGAAGAGGATTCACAACCAGGGTCACGACATCCCGGCCATTGTTCTGATAAATGGTGAAGCATATGTTGACATAAGCAATATTTGTGGAGCATATATGTCCACATACAACCCGATTCCGTAGGTGCTAATAAATCCATTCGAACTATATATATAGACAGACACACACACACACACACACACACACACACACACACACACACACACACACACACACACACACACACACACACACACACGCACGCACGCACGCACGCGCGCGCGCACGCACGCACCCACACACACACACACACACACACACACACACACACACACACACACACACACACACACACACACACACACACACACACACACACACACACACACACACGCACGCACGCACGCACGCACGCACGCACGCACGCAGACACACACACACACACACACACACACACACACACACACACACACACACACACACACACACACACACACGAGAAAAAAAGCGCATCATGGCCTTCAAAGGATATGGTGGAGAGATGTGAGCAGGTTATAATCTATAACCTAATTAGGCTGTATAATGAATGAAGTAATTCTATAGAATTCTGTTAGGTTATGGGCAATCGGCTTCTCCTGTACAAAGCAGACAGGTCGTCAGTTAACAAAGTTACTCCAGCTGCAGTCCGTACGACTGTCTGCTGAGTATCATACACAACTGTTGGACAAGACTAGCATCTGGAAATGCCCAGCATCTTTCACAACCAGTTGGCATTCACATCGGTGGGGCAGCCTTAAGAGTTCACTCGACAAACGCGTAATCTAGATCAGATTGTACCTTATGTTCGAAAACGTCCACAATCTACCGTGTCACAAGGTACCTTATGTTCTCAATGGATCCATATCCTAATAGTATACACATTAAGATCACTGAAAGCACAAGGCATTCATTAATAATGTTCAGAACTCAACACTTCCCCTTGCCTGCATGCTTTATGTGTATCTTCTCAAACCTAGTGAATCACGATGACCAACAAACACGGGGTTGGCAAGTGGCTTGCAAGCCACTTGGTCCCAATTGGTCATAATGTCAGCCACATTGCGAGCAGATTCCACTTCGAGGATCCTACCTGCCCAAGTGCCATTGCGTCCCTAGCATAGTGGAAGCTTACTGCAACATGCTTGGTGAATTTGGAATAAAGGGGGTTCCGTAAATTGGAAATGCATCCTTGGTTGTCACAGAAGATTTTGACCCTCCAAGGTGCAGCCCCTATCTATTCCAAGAAGCCCCTAACCCAGTTAGCGTCCATCACGATATGGCCGGCTGCCATAAACTCAGCCGGCACGGTTGAGGTAGCAACTGAACTCTGCTTCTTGCTTCCCCAAACCACGGCACTACCATAGACTGATAGAACATAGCCAGTGGTGGAAAACCTATGGTCCAGATCCTCAGCATAGTCGGCATCAACATAGCCTTCTAGCTCAGGTCCCGTTCCACCCAGAGTAAGAGCTGATTCTTTGGTATCTCTCAAGTACTTCAGCACTCGAATGGCCTCATTCCAGTGTGAAGTAGTGGGGATCATTCTATACCTTGATAACACTCCAACAGCCTGAGAAATGTCAGGCCGAGTTGTATTGGCAATGTACAGCAACGACCCAATCAACTCGCACTATCGATGACCAGGTGGCGAAGGGGTACCTGCCCCATGTGACATACCAACTGGGGACTCGGGCCTGCAGCTAGCCACGAAGTCCTTGGACATGGGGGTATCAACCACACGCCCATCATTAGCAACGCCAAACTTCTCCACAAGTGCATCAATCTTGGAAGTGCAGCTCATGGAAACAGTACCCTCAGCTCTATTTCTAAGAACCTGACATCCCAAAAAATCATGCACCTCTCCCAGATCATGAATGGTAAAGTCCTTCTTCAGAAAATCCTTTCCCCACTCAATCTCTGAAATCACTCGGGCAACAATGAGGAGGTCATCCACGTAGACCAGAATGAAAGACAGGTTGCCATCAGGGGCCCTCCTGATGTACACCCATGCATCACTCTTGCATACACTATAACCCATGACACTCAGCTTGTCACTCAAGGCCTTATGCCAAGCCCTTGGGGCTTGCTTCAGACCATAGAGTGCCTTTCGGAGTTTACACACCACTCTGGTATTGCCATTATCAAAGCCTGGAGGCTGAGTCACATATACTTCTTCCCCCAGTTCTCCATTAAGAAAGGCAGTCTTGATATCCACTTGGTGGATTTCAAGATTCTGTGTGGCAGGCTATGTCCCTGGCAGTCAGCATAAGGTAAATTCTATACCTTATGCTGACACTCAGCAGTACAGCCAGGGCTGTCAGATCCCTTCCCAACTCTCATTCTCTCTCATGAACTGCTAGACTCATATGCATCACCCTTACATTCTCTCACCTTTCTCAATGCAGAAGGAAGCAGCAGCTCTCTCTCTCTCTCTCTCTCTCTCTCTCTCTCTCTCTCTCTCTCTCTCTCTCTCTCTCTCTCTCTCTCTCTCTCTCTCTCTCTCTCTCTCTCTCTCTCTCTCTCTCTCTCTCTCTCTCTCTCTCTCTCTCTCTCTCTCTCTCTCTCTCTCTCTCTCTCCTGGACTCACACCTAGGCACGCTACTCTGTCTTGCCTGAGCTGCGCCTATTGTGTCAGTCTGCACACCATAAGCATGGTTGGGGCCAACCCAAATTGGCCACCTACTTCCCTTGCTGCTGGCACGTCTGACCCACTACTCTCATCGCTAACATCTTCTCCAAGCATAGCCTCCCCTGTCTCAACCTGTCTCGGCAAATCAGCGTGACCTACCATGGGTGGCTCACTCACACGTACCTGGCCTGAGCCAGGGACATGCATGGGGACCCCTACTGAGTCCCTTCTAGCCTGGCGCTGTTCATAGCACTGCTCCCGTGTGAGGGTGGTTCCTGGGGGAAGTGTATGTTGAGACTTCCCCTGGAGCCTGACCCCCTCCTGCACCTTCTGCAGTTTGTCTAGTTGCGATTGCGCTTCAGCACCACCCCTAGCTAAATTTTGAAGATGTCCCAGCACTGACCAGGACTGCTGTGAGGTCCCTGGTGTGGCAGGGGAACCATCCTCGCTGCTAGGGGCTCCTGCCACAGGTCCGACTGAACTCCTGAGCCTGTTGTGGTCCTCTGGAGAGCTGGCCGAGGTAGCAGGAGATCCAGTGGGCTTGCGCTCCACCACTGGGTCATCCTCTGCTTCCCAAAAATTCACGGGAATGGCTGATGGTGAGCTAGGGACATTGGAACTGCCTCCCTTGCTATGCGAGGACGCTCCTTAGAGCCATTGAGAGGATCCAGGTTGCACCTTAGACATACCCACTCTCTCCCCCCCTCTCAGATGCTCAAGGAACGTGACGTCCCTGCTCTCTTTCCATACACCATTGCCTACGTACACTCTATAGGCCTTAGACTGTGGGCAATACCCAGTGAACATGCCTGGAATGGTCTTGGTCCAAATACAGACCGCTGACCTGCGGGAATATGAACATGTGCCACACTGCCAAACGTGCGCAAGGAGGAATCATCAGGCTTAACCCCATAGAATAACTCAGTAGGGGTTAGAGGCCTGCCTGTGGTGGGGCCCACGTTATAGAGCAGAGTGGCAGTCTCCAATGCCTCCTTCCACAAGGAAGGGTCTGCTGCAGCGTGCACCAACAGGGTCCTTGTGCGCTCCTTAAGAGTGCGATTCATGCGCTCAGCACGTCCATTTTGCTGAGGTTTGGATGTGTAACGGCAGGAAGCTGCCAGGTCCTGAAATGTGTAGGATTTTGGGCAGGAAGCTGCCGGGTCCTGAAATGAAGGTTCTGGAAAGTGGCACGCGTCTTGGCGTCGAAGGATTTCCCGGTGCTGACCGGCTTGTAACAGATTCCGCTGAATGCTCTAACCTGACTGGTGTCTCGTCTCTCTCTCTCTTCCTTTGCCACTATAGGATGGAGCTGAGGTCTCCATTTTAGTTCCCTGCTGAGCACAAAACTCTTTGCACTGCTGATTGAGAAATTCTGTCCCACTGTCAGATCTCACACACTTCACCACTCTCTCATGAAACGTTTGTTAATATTTCACCAGCTCAATGAGTGCCTTGGGAATGGCCTCTTTTGACTTCAGTGCTAGAGAAGCTACCAAGTGAGACTTTTCATCCACCACAGTCACCCAAAACCTCTCTCCAGAGATGGCAGCAGGTGAGATAGGTCCCACAGTGTCTACATGCACCCTCTCTAGAACACTCTCTGCAGGCCTAGATGAAGGAGGAAAGGGGGGTCGAGCATGCTTGCCTTGTATGCATGACTCGCACTGGGTAGGACACGCTGCGCATGGAGCAAGGAACACATTAATCCCAGTCACCAGATTTTCGTTATCGAATCTTGTCATGTTCTTACCACCACGATGACCCAATCTTGCATGCCACAGCAGTCTATCTATACACACGTGTCCTTTCCTGCCATGATGTGAGGCAGCATGAGGACTGGATGATTGCTGCGGAGTATGCTGGCTCTGCACTGGACACACCCATTCTAAGAAAAACAGCCCGCTCTCTCTCTGATTATCTAACCAGACCAGCCTGCTGGACCTTTCATGGCTGTGTACCCACCTGCAGTGTGTGTGAGGAATGACGCCCCATCCTGATTGGCTCCTGTGACAGAGATCAAGTTTGTGTGTGCAGTGGGCACACATTGCACGTTAATGCCAGACAAGAAGTGTTTTGGCGCCAAAACAATTCTTGTCTGGCATTAACCAGACACACAGACCCAAATGCAACTATCCCTCCTTTGGCATCAGACGTAGCCAAGTGAAGGGGAAGGGGTTGCGCATGCAAGATAGGGTTGTGCAGCAACGACAAATCATTTACCAGGTGCACTGATGCACCACTATCTATCAACCGTGAAGTACTGCAAGCCCCATGAGACGTAGGGGTAAGCACATTCAATGAAATGAGCATTGGGCTCACCAGCACCTGGAGGAGGTGGTGGTGGGAGCTGCCAGCTTGGAAAAGGGAAAAATGCGGACACAGATCCAGCAGCATGTGAGGTCGACGAGGGAGGGCCTCCTCTGGAATGGCCAGCATCCCACCAGCTGGCTGGTGGCTGATGAACTCCTGGGCCCCACCATGCAGCTGGGCCAACGCTAGCAGCTTGCATTGTGCCCCGCAGGGCTTGCAGCTGCTTCAGATCCAGACAGTCACCGATGAAGTGTCTCTTCTGCTTGCAGAACTGACACGTCAGGTCCTCCTTTGGTCTCCTGGCATGTCCGTACCCTCGCCCCCTGCCTCCAGTGGTGTTGTTGGAGGGGCCACAGGGAGCCTGACCATCAGCAAGAGCTCCAGATCCCACTCCTGGTACCGCTCCAGCGCCTGGTGATGCTCTAGCGCTTGCGAGAGGCCCATGGACTCCGCCCTGGGCGGGTACAGCGGCTCCAGTAGCTGCCACAGTTGCTGCAGCTGCAGCTGCCACGTGAACTGACTCTGCCAGGGGAACATCCTCGTACTCCCAGGTCTCGAGGGCACTGAGGATGATTTCCAGCATCTTGTGGGGATCTGCCTTAGCACCGGTGATCACCCAAGAATCATTATTCGGCTGGGGGAAGGCCCATGATCACGAAGCGGCAGATCTGGCGATCCTCTAGCTCATGATTGTTCGCCTTAAAGGCATTTGAGACGCTGATAACTTGGTGACACCATTGCTGAACAGTCTCACCCTTTACCATCCCCTGCCTGAGCCCCTTGACCCATTTTTCGTTGATGTCTGTGTTGGTCCCTCCTGTGCAGTACTTCCCTACCCACTTGTTTTGGTTTTTCGGTCACCCTGAAATATACATTCTGATTCTGCCGGGATTTGGAATTGTAGTGTGGGAATTGACTGCTGGATGAAATGTTTTATAGCTGTATCTTCAGCTGTCTGTGGCATTGGGGCATCCAAAGCCCCCAAGGCTCCCTTCTGCATGGCACAAGACTTAATTTCCTCCCGCCACGCCAAGAAATTGGTCCGATCGTCCTGCAGTTTGGTAGACATCTTGGGATTGGAGGAGTTCATTGTTTATGCATACGAGCTGGCTGTAGTGGCTGCAGTGCCTCCAGTGGTCTGTCCTGACTGTCCAGCTCCTAAGGAGGCTGTGCTGCCTCCTGCTGGTGTTGCCATAGTCCCTACTGCTGGGATCCTTTCCAGAAACCTTGCTTTGAGAACGAGTTTGAGGTCTGGTCATACACTTCACTTCCTCTCACAGCATTGAGCCTAAGGCAACTGATTAAGCATAATCTTCCGGCGTACACCATGGCACTTCCATGTATTCCACCCATTAGAGGTCTAGCATGTAAGCTTGTACAGCTTAAAGTGCAAAGTGTTCTTCAGCAATTCAACCACCTGACCACCCGGACCTACTGACGGTCTCACAATAACGACGACGGGTGATAAGCTCAGGTGCGAAATTCACGATAGAAACCTCCCAAGAGGTTAAAGACTTTGTAGGTAGGCTTCCTGAGTGAAGACCCAGTTTTTCTGTTTCTCCTTCTTGCCATCAAGCTCGCCCGCGACATGCCCAATACAAACGCCTCCGTTGGTGACATGCACCTCTGTCTGCCCTCGGCTCAGCAGGAAGGCGTGGGCCCATAACCTGCTAGGTTATGAGCAATCGGCTTCTCCTGTACAAAGCAGACAGGTCGTCAGTTAACAAAGTTACTCCAGCTGCAGTCCGTACGACTGTCGGCTGAGTATCATACACAACTGTTGGACAAGACTAGCATCTGGAAATGTCCAGCATCTTTCAGAACCAATTGGCATTCACATCGGTGGGGCAGCCTTAAGAGTTCACTCGACAAACGCGTAATCTAGGTCAGATTGTACCTTATGTTCGAAAACGTCCACAATCTACCGTGTCACAAGGTGCCTTAAGTTCTCAATGGACCCATATCCTAATAGTATACACATGAAGATCACTTAAAGCACAAGGCATTCATTAATAATGTTCAGAACTCAACAAACTCTATTTTTATTTTATAAACAATAATGTTGGATGCATAGGGACAACAGGATCCTCCTCGGCTGCTGAGCCGCTTTATTCTGGGCAAGAAAGGTAATTGAGAAGACAACACTGCCTCTCTCCATTTTTCCAAGCTCCTTTGACGGACTGAATAGTGAGATGTAAGCAGGTTATAATCTATAACCTAATTAGGCTGTATAATGAATGAAGTAATTCTATAGAATTCTATTTTTATTCTATAAACAATAATGTTGGATGCATAGGGACAACAGGATCCTCCTCGGCTGCGGAGCCGTTTTATTCTGGGCAAGAAAGTTAACTGAGAAGACAACACTGCCTCTCTCCATTTTTCCAAGCTCCTTTGACGGACTGATTAGTGAGATAGTATAGGTAGGCGGGACTGGCCAGTCCCGCCTACCATGGACGGTGCTTGGTGCAGTCAAACGGTATCGGTGAATGGTGGTTGTAAGGTTGCGAGAATCCATTGCTGAATGAGTGGAAGCATGTGAAGACGAGTCTGAGTTGGTCCAGGGCCAGACAGGGATGGATGGGAGAATGTAGAAGATGCAACTCGTGTGAGTTGAGGTTGAAAGGATGTGAGAATATGAGTGACTGTCACCCTAGGAGGTAGTGAGGGGATGAGGCCTCATCCCGTAACCCTTGATGAGGAATACACGAGTGCAGGAATAGAAGATAATACGTGGGGACTAGGATGAAGGTGAAGGGTAATGAGAAACTCCATCTTGCAAAAGGAGTTCGGTTAGGGTGCGAGGTTTGGGGGGGAGAAGAACATAATTACAGAGGTAGAGGTAGGATAGGCTTCACTCTTTATTCTATAAAGAAAAAGAAGAAAATTGTTGCACCTGCAGCTATTCGGATGTCAACACGTGACTGTTGGGGCACGTGGGGCCTGAGACTGATATATTCTCTTTTCTCTCTAAAGAAAGGAGAAGATAGCATTCGAAGGTGTCGAGTATTCATCAGGCAGGGAGGAACCATGGCACTCCATTGAGCATGAAAGCCCACATCCGCCCACGTGGTAGGAGGTACAGCATGTTTGTAGATCGCTCTTCAAGGAATCTGAACGAAGCGCGCGATTTGTTTCGGCAGGATAAGAAAAGATCTCGTCCCCAAATCGCAAGGCATATCTCAGCAAGGGTCCCTGAACTTGCCTTCAACTGAGCGCATTGTTCTATATCCTATTGTCAAGTCTGCCACATCTTTCGTGAAGACAAAATGTTCTCGAGAAGCTCCTTGCGCGGGACCGTCTTGGAGGGCCGTCAGGTACGATGCTGAACACTTCAATGGAACTTAGAATGGGGGTTGGACCCTGGAATGCCCTTGCAAGTGGTGTTGTTTAAATTCAACTTGCAACTGTCACTTTTTTCGTTGTTGATTTCTGGATGAATGAGGCCCGTCCGCAACCTCAAACCTGTCTTTTGTTACAAACCCGAGACGTACCCTGTCAAGCAAGCCCATAGCAAGGGTTCTTGGATATTCATACTATGAATTTTTTCTCAGTGCAAGTCCTAGGAAGCTGTCTGGTGCTGAAGTTTGAGCTGAATGCCGTGATCTGCTTCGATGCGTCCGGCGGGTCCCTAAATATTTTAGTGTGTGACGCAGAATGGATCCGTTACGGCCATGGCGAAGGCCCCTGTGAAGAAGGCTCCAGTGAAGAAGGCTGTGAAGAAGGTTGCGCCTACAGGTCCCCGGAAGACGGTTCGGTGGGTGCTCAAGCTCCAAATACAGGGAGTTGTACTGTGCCGTCCCTGATGTGTGATATCGTCGAGCACTTTGTCTCGTTGCATGTTTACAAAGCAACCATCTATAGGTACCGGGCTCAACAGCACTTGAATCCAATGACTTGGGTTCCTCGATCACTCGTTCGGATCTACACTGTTGTTGTCGACAACCCTTGCAGCACCCGGGGAGTTTCAAATCCTGTAGCATAGTCTTCCCTTTGCGATGTTGTGGCACTAATGTAGTATGTCATTTGTGGAACCTTCCTGGGCGTGGCTGAACTGCAGAGACAGCGCATGGAATCTAGGGGTCTTGACACCACGAGGTGACACATCGTGAACAAGCTCACGTACGGGATTTCAACGTGTTAGGCACGAGCGGCACTTGCAGTTTCTGGTGTGCTTCTGAACAAAGCCCAGATGGGGTTCAATCTTTTGTGGTAATACAGCACATCAGTTACCGAGCACACTCCCTGCACGGGAGGATCTGGAGAGTTTTAAAGCGAAGCTATGGGGAACGCAGAGAGTTTTGGGGCAAAAGTTGTCGGAGGCGAATTTGAAGCGTTTAGGGAAGTTTTGGAAGATTCTGGAGTGGTGCGGTGAGTCTCTGGAGAATCTGGAGATCTTTGGGAGAGGTCCGGGGTGGCGGGGTTCGGAGTTTGCAGCTCGTGAGGGGGGAGGAGGAGGGGGCGGCCGAGGCTCCGGGAGAAGTCAGGCAAGAGCAGCATGTTGAGATGTGCGTGTTTGTGCGGGCCACCCCGAGAGGGGGCGGCGAACCTGTGGTTGATAGCTCAGACAGATATGTCAAGCACTTGCGCCAGTTCTGAGTGCCGACTGATTGTAAAGGAAGGAATGACTGTTAGTAACGGAAGGAATGACTGTTGGTAAAGGAAAGAATGAATGTTAGTAAAGGAAGGAATGCCTGTTAGTAAAGGAAGGAATGCCTGTTAGTAGAGGAAGGAATGCCTGTCAGTAAAGGAAGGAATGACTGTCAGTAAAGGAAGGAATGACTGTCAGTAAAAGAAGGAATGTTAGTAAAGGAGAGAAGGCATGTTAGTAAAGGGAGGCAATGTCCTGAAGAAGCAGGGGGAAAGTGCAGGGAAAGGGCAGGCTTCTGGGGACCGGGAGCCGACCGGCTGGCAAAGTGGTACGGCCCGGACCGGTCCCTGTTCTTGGGTCCCCTGGGAGACCGCACGGTGCCCTCCTACCTGAAGGGCGAGTTCCCCGGCGACTACGGCTGGGTTAGTTCCTGGCCTTCCATCTTTGCCTATCCCCCGCCTACCGGCCGTCTTTGCCGGCCTCCCGCATTTTTTCTCGTTGCAGTCTTAGCCGACCCCACGTCTTTGCTAAACCCCTGTCTTGGCCTAACCGCCGTCTTTGCCGGCCTTCCACATTTTTTCTCGTCGCCGTCTCAGCCGTTTTTGCATTCTCAGCGATAGATAGCTTGTAATGCACAAGCTACCCATATCCCGGCGCTCGTGGGCACGACCAGAATAGGCAATGGGCTGCTGCTCACCTCCCCAGGCAAGGAATTTGAAATGGCCAAGTGCACAAGGGTCTGTACTGAATACAGTTATTGCCTGAACAGGACACCGCAGGGCTGTCTGCCGATCCCGAGACTTTTGCACGGTGCGGGGCTCGAACTTGTTCCCCTTTATCCTTCCTCTATACCTTGATCTTAATGGCAGATCATGGTTGGCGAGGTTTCATTTTATTGTGGGTTTTTTTTTTTTGGGGGGGGGGGGGGGGGTGCGGAAGAAGCTGCCTGCCTGCTGATCCCCATCAGCCACTGATAGATTCTGCTGTGTGCGTGTGTTTGTGTTTGTGTGTGTGTGTGTGTGTGTGTGTGTGTGTGTGTGTGTGTGTGTGTGTGCGCGCGCGCGCGCGCGTGCGTGCGTGTGATGTTTGGGGGGGGGGGGGGAAGTGAGACAGGGGCGGCGGAGAGGGTGGGAGAGGGGGGGGGGGGGAAGGGAGGGGTTATAGGAGAATGTACATGCAGCGCCATGCAAAGAGGCGCAAATCAGTGCAAGCATGTTACGCCGTGCCCCAAGTATTCTGCATGGAGAACCCGGAAAGGACTTTTCGTGGTTTTTCATGCTTGCAGAAATTGTCCAGAAGATGGCGGTTCCCTATTCAGGGGGTGGGACTGCGCAAATCCTGTCCAGCATAGCGATGAATGAGAGGAGGGGCAAGCCTTGTTACAGCGTGTGTTGTTGTGTAAGGGAGTGACTTGGTTAAGAGGTGGCCAGAGGGCATGAATACGCAGCCAGAGTGACCTCAGGGCAGGGGATAAGTCTTCAACCAAAGGCGGCCAGAGGGCAAGGGATATGCGTTATAGAAAATGGCGACCAAAGGGCAAGGGAGACGTATTACATCGGAAGGCTTGCAAAGGGCAAGAGGAGATGTATTCTTAACAAAGTTTCACCAGAGGGGCAGGGAGGAGCATTATGAGTAGGATGTGATCAGAGGGCAGGGGATATGCAGTATCAGCAAAACAGGATAGGCTTCACTCTTTTGTATAAATATCAGCAAAAGTGGCCAAGGGATACGCAGTGTAAGAGAATGTAGCCGGCGGTGTAGCCGGTGAAGCTGAGCAAAGGGTAAGAGGACATGTATCATTACTAAAAGGTAGAAGGGCAGGGCAAGGGGATATGTGCTGTCAAGAGGGTGTTTTACCAAAGGCGACCCGAGGGCAGAGGGGAGATATGTATGCTCAAGTGGGTGCAAGGTGACAAAATCCGGGAGGGATTTCTCTGCAGGTCAAGGGGAATGTATCGTGCTGAGAGGGTGCAATCAAAATTGACCAAATGGGGGACGGATGGCTGAACAGGTACCGCGAGACAGAGCTGATCCACGCCCGGTGGGCCATGCTGGGCGCGCTGGGCTGCCTGACCCCCGAGCTGCTGGCTAAGTATGCAGCCATCCCCTTTGCCGAGCCCGTGTGGTTCAAGGCGGGCTCCCAGATCTTTGCCCCAGGCGGCCTGGACTACCTAGGGAACCCCAACTTTGTGCACGCCCAGTCCATCATCGCCACCGTGGCCGCCCAGGTGGGCCCCACGTGATCGTGTTTTTACGCAGTGTCCCTTGCTGGAACTGTCGCTGCCCAGGCGGGCCCCATGTGATAGTGTTTTACGCCGTGTCCCCTGCTGGGACCTGTGGCCGCCCAGTTTGGCCCCATGTGATAGTAATTTGCGCCGTGTCCCCTGCTGGGACCTGTGGCCGCCCAGGTGGGCCCCATGTGATCGTGTTTCGCGCAGTGTCTCTTGTCTCAGTGTCTCAAGTGCAACAAGTGTGGCCACCCAGGTGGCCCCAATGCGATTGTGTGTTCCACACAGTGTCTCTTGTTGCAACTCTCGCCACCCAGGTGGGTCCCATGTGATTGTGTTTCCCACAGTGCCTCGACCTAAAACTGTGGCTGCCCAGGTGGGCCCATGATTATTTTTATCTGGGTTATTCATTGGCTTTAATAGGCTTTTTTGTGCGTTCAAATTTTTATCTGTCGAGCACTGTATCTGTTACTGTGCAGTCAGAATCAGAGCTGTGAAGTCGGACCAGTAAGTTATCCGGCAATACAGCGGTGCATGTGGGGCCCATGTGGTGGTACCGCGGGGCCCGGCATATGATTTCTTGGGGGGCCCAAGCCCTTCCTTGCTTGCTTAGGGAGGGCTGGCCAGGAAAGACGAAGCTGGTGACACATGAGAGGGACTGATAGGGGTTTGCGCCGGGGGCTTGGGGCAGGTGGCTCTGATGGGGCAGGCCGAGGCCTTCCGGGTCGCTGGGGAGGCTCCCGGAGTTGAGGGACTGGACAAGCTGTACCCGGGTGGCCCCTTCGATCCCTTGGGCCTGGCTGACGACCCCGACACCCTGGCTGAGCTGAAGGTTAAGGAGATCAAGAATGGCCGCTTGGTATGGCACCCTGCCCCTTCCTACTCTGCTTTCCTCCCTATCCCCTTTCCTCTGTCTTGTCCTCTGATGCTCAAAAGGCACCCCACGATCGTGCGCGCCCGCGCGCGCACACACACACACACACACACACACACACACACACACACACACACACACACACACACACACACACACACACACACACACACACACACACACACACACGCACGCACGCACGCACGCTCATGCGCTCCACCATCGTGTGTGCGAAGGGTGTGGAAGCTAGGGCTCGGGGTGTCCCCTACATGGTTTTCACATGGACTTTCAATTTGACTCCATAATCCCCACCGGCACCAGCCACGTTGACGTATTTGACTGGTGTGGGATGCAGGCTATGTTCTCCATGTTTGGCTTCTACGTGCAAGCCATTGTGACGGGCAAGGGCCCGCTCGAGAACCTGTTGGACCACTTGGATAACCCCACCATCAACAATGGCTTCGCAGCCGCTACCAAGTTCACCCCTTGAGAGAGGGCATCTTTCGATTGAGGAAACTATGCGCTTCAAAAAATATTCTTAAAATCTAATGGCAATCGTGTACCAATCTTCTGTCCTCGAGGGACTGACTGATTCGCTCGACTAGGCCTGGGTGCTAGTGAAGACTTTGGGTTGGTCCGAATTTTTATCGGACGCTCGGTGGGGGATGACCCGGTACGGATTTCACCCGACGCCGCGAGCTACCGCGCGGAGCGGAATTTCGACCGGTTCTCTTTCGGGGATCCGATCGCGATGCCCGCACGATGTTCGAGAGGGGGCGTGGGGTCCCCTTCCAAGTTTATTATTTTCGTTTGATTTTTTCGGACCTCAGAGAGCTTCCAGACATGAACGCGAAACAGACGTTGGACGATGGGGTGCCACAAGTGCGATGGGGATCTTGCACTCTTTTTTGATGGACAATTTGCTGCGCGGTTTGGTGGGACCTGTAAAGAGCTAACAGTCCACTTGGGAATTGTCTCCCACTGAGCATTAACAATTTCGCACGGCCCTGGGAGGACTTTCCTGCGGGGTGGTAGACTCCCCGCAGCTCTGAACAGCAAGGCAGGCGCCTCTTAATACATATCAGGTTTTAATACGTATCTGGCTTTTATCACATTCTAAGTCACGCCCAGGTTGCTCCGCAAGGGAAGTCTCTGGGCTGCCCATCGCTGCCGGACAGTTCGGTCCTTTATTTTCTATATTTTCATTTCGCTTGCTGGTTCGGTGGCCGCACACTTTTTAACCCTGAGCTGCATTGCCCGGCAGGCAATTTTTGTTTCGTGGAGACAAACCAGAGACCAAGAACTAAAGCCTTTAAAACTGTTTCAGTTTAAGCCTGTGGACACCTGCTTAGCACGGTGCATTTGGATGGGAAGTTGGGGATGCTGGTTGTTTCTGGATATGATGATCAGGATCTTAGGTCCGTCATGTTTGCCCTGCGTTCCGAAATCCTCTCCCAGAGACTGTTTGATGTGAAAAGATGCATATGTGGGTACGAATCCCCCCCCCCCCCGGCCTTTTTTTTTAATCCTTTCTCTCCTACCAAGGACGGAGCAATCGAGTCAAAACTTGAGGCGCACACGCACACGCACACACACACACACACACACACACACACACACACACACACACACACACACACACACACACACACACACACACACACACACACACACTCACACTCAGACACACACACCCACACACATGGGCACAACTGCATGGAGGCACAGGAACGATACACATCCATTCCGCAAGGGATCCACGCACATGGCAAGCGGTGTGGGCAGCTGCTTCTGACATACTCGGAAGCCAAACAATGTCTACATCTACATTTAAGAGTGAAGCTTATCCTAACCGCACACCAGAAATCGTGCACAACCTACATTTATCGTGAAGCTCGCACAACCTTGGCATCTGCCTGTTCGTGGTGCACGCAAGCGGCGCACCATTTGGGGTTTTCTCTCATATGCATGTCCGATCTGAGCCTCGGTCCTACTTGGCCTTTCAAAACACTTTCACTCGCAATTTAAGTCGAGTAGTTTCGAAGGAGGACAAGTTGACATCTACCATCCTCCCCCCCCCCCCACGTGACAACTCATGTGACATCGTCTATTTGGTTTGCTGGAATCACGCAACAACTTGCATGGACACCTGGGCAGCCGTCCTTTCTGCCCAGGAGCAAACAGCACCAGTTAAAAAGCAAAAGCATCAGCTGCGTGTCAGTGAGTTGGCGTGGCAAAGGCAACAAGATTGGGATGAGCATCCCCACAGCTTAAACCACAGCTTAAACCATCTCCCCCCCCCCCCCCCCGGGCCCCCCAAACGAAGCACGCCAAGCTGCATTGAATTACCAGCCTCCTTCAGCTTGGTGTGCATGAAGAGACAGTTCTGCACATGACAAAGGCGATTGCGTCCGGCGTACAAGAGGTATTTTGTGCTTTTGTACCGCAACTGCAATGGATGTATTTTGACCCCATTTGCTCGATTAAACAAGTTGTGGCTGTCACAATGCGGGTGGATGCAATTTTCAGATTTGACGACTTTCTCTGTTGAGCTTGGTCGGAAGATCTGTGGAGAGGGCCGAGCCAGAGCACGGTGCCGTTCTTGTCCTGCAAATGCAAATGCTGCTGATTTATGGTGTGTAGTTAGGATAGGCATCACTCTTTATTCTAAATGCTCTGTGTAGCTACCTCGTTCAAACCAACGTGCAAGAGATGCATTAGTTTTATTGATGTTTGACTGGGGACGATACCGGGCGTTCCGTGCTCCACAAAAGTGCAGCTTGATCGACGCGATGCAGCCCCTTCCGGGCCCCCTCCTGGAAGCAAAATTGTGGGGGCCAGCTGGTCCGGGAAGTTCCTGGACTAATTGTGGAAGCCCGGCGGGAATTTGCTCGCCGGGCTTCCCCAATCGGATCGTGGAGCTGACTTTCCCAAGAAAAACAATACCCAAGTGCGTGCAGCAATGATACTCAATTCAGATACCGGCCTCCTTCAGGTTGGCGTGCATGAAGATTCAGTTCTGCGTATGACAATGCGATGGCGTCTGGAGTGCGAAAGGTCCTTTGTGAATTTGCACGAGACTGCAGTGGATGTATCTTGACCCTATTAGCTAAATTAAACTAGTAGCTGTCATAATGCATTGGATGCTATTTTCAGATTGAAGGACTTTTTGTTTGGCCACAGAAACACTCTCTCATTTTAGAGTGCAGCCAGGATTAGAGCGCTCGCCCGCAAACGCCTTTGGGCTGCACACAAGTACCTGGCAAACAGCTCTACCTGAACATGGTAACATGTCTCTTGTACAATGTGAAATGTCTCTTGTACAATGTGACATGTCTCGTTTACAGTGTGACATTGCTGTTGTAGACTTTGACATGGTTGTCGTACACCGTAATACGTCTGTTCCACATTGTGACACGTCTCTTGCACATTGCGACACTTCATGTGCACAGTGTAAGACGGGCGTTTGTACAATGTGGCATGTCTATTGTACAATAGACCATGAGTGGATCCGGATGGAACTTCTTCGAGACATTCACGATCATCCAAAACTGACCCACCTGCAAATTTCCAAACTCCCAACATTCACGAACGTCATGCATTGCATCCTCAGCTAGAAAGTCGACACTCAAAAAGATGGCAGGTGGGGCGCCCGCCCCCCTCAAGCTATCCCGTGAACTACCAAAGTACGTCTAGTTAGTATGCATGTACAATTATGTAACCCACGGAAGGCTCTTCAACCGTTCTAAGAGAAGGGGAAACATGCTTAGAGAAGGGGAAACAACCCTACGGGACCAGGCCCTGGTCACCAGGGGACTACGGATCAAGGGGAACCACTGACTTGCAACACGCCAGCCAAGCCCACTGCTCTCCAAGGAACTTCCTTTGTGTTCTGCGGAGAGGATCCTCACGCTGTTGCAGTCACGGGGGCAGAACCAGTCTCGTGGGCTCGTGATGAGCCCCCTTCAACATCGGTGGCCGTGCTGCAAGTCCCACCACAGACATCGTGATCAAGCGCTGGGCATCACTCGAGCAGTTGCAACTT
>KV908585.1:90449-92949 GCA_002005505.1 Botryococcus braunii | reverse complement strand
TGAAGGCGGCCTTTGGTTGCTTGGAGCTTCTCATAGATGCTTCGGACTTGCTCCGGCATCTCCGCTTGAGCAGAGTTCTCCAAGTTATCCACCACGTCTGCAAATTGCATCTCTTCGGTCTCACAGCAGTATTAAAAGGCGCGTTATGGCTTGATGACCTTGTTTTTAAGTTCCTTTTGCTCTGGAATATGCTCTCAGAAAACATTCATATCAGGGCACTCATTAGTCTGTTGCAGTGGCAGCTGGATTTATCAGCTGCCCCATGCATGTTGTGTGTGGACCAAGGTGTAGGAGGCATGCCTCACAAGATGGATCTGTAACATAGTATCAAATCTGACCATAATTTTATGAACAGAGCCCCTGACAATGGAGGGAACCACTTCACAACTCGGTGTGGTCCCCAGGTGCTGCAATCAAGCATGGCGTAATAAACCAAGGACTGTACACGTGACTTCGATCCTTCTGACAGAAATTGTTTTCCTCGAGTTACGGCAGCCTTTACCCGGCATTGGTTACGGCTCACCTTGACACTCTGTAAAGAGGGTCGCAGACCGTAACTGCAATTCAGGGTCGACCTCCTTGACGGCGTGCGCGAAGATCCCATCCTTGGTCCACCTATCTTTTATTTCATGCAGCATTTCCTGTTGGACGGTTCCCACACCACCATCAGAGCCTGTGGAGCAGAGCCTGGTAACACCACCCATGAAACACGTTGCACAGAAACACGAAATACATGCGATGAAGGTTTCAATAAGAAATTAGCATTCCAATATATTTTTCCTGATAGAAAACCCCAATAATACCGATTATTCGCATAGTCCGCTTCCGGAACCGCACATCAGCCCACCTTGTACTGCGCTGCGTCTTCTTTCGTATGACTCCTGCCATGAAGAAGCGCTAATACTCTTCCCTTTATGCTTTGAAGCACATTTGAAAGAGAACTAGCCTGCGCCCCCGCAATACAATTGACTCTACCCAAAAGGGGCCTTTTACGGGTTCCCATTGATCCGACTTGGAAGCCTACCTTGACAACAACCCAGCTCTCATCTAGCTCCCGCGCCATATCTGTACTACTTCCTTCCATCATTCAAAATTTTGTTGCATCAAAAACAATCCTAACATTGTCGGGTGCCCGGCATGGCCTCTAGGTGATCTTGGCAGTGTGACGAAGACGTGACCTCGAGATCCGCCGGTATCTTCCCGAATCCCAGCCAAAGGTCCAAGGACCACGTGCCGACCCTGGTGCAACGAGAAGGTCCCTCAAAACACTGCATATTAAAAGGCACGGATATAAACGTGAAAGATGAAAATAAAGAATGCCAAAAGATGATGAACAAATAATACAGGATTCTTCTTCCCACCATAACTCTCCTATGTGGTACCTGCAGTTCTTGCACTACTCGGAGTTCCTCTAGCACATATACGTGGCACATGTGTACATGTTTTCAGATATTATTTCACATCCTAATAGAACTGGCCATAGTTGAAACTTACTTCGTTCAGTGAAATTGAACCTTGGTTATGCCCGTTTTCTAACCTCTGTTCGAACGGTGAAATTCCTGTTGAGGCTCTCTACCTTATCCCCCCCCCTTCTCTTTCTCTCTCTCTCTCTCTCTCTCTCTCTCTCTCTCTCTCTCTCTCTCTCTCTCTCTCTCTCCTCTCTCTCTCTCTCTCTCTCTCTCTCTCTCTCTCTCTCTCTCCTCTCTCTCTCTCTCTCTCCCCCCCCCTCCCTCCCTCTCCCCCTTCCCTCCCCTCCCCCCCCCCTCCCTCCCTCCCTCTCTCATCCCCCCGTTCTCCCTCTGCCTCCCTCCGTCCGTTGCCTCGCTGTTCCTCCCTCCCTCCCTCCCTCCCCCTTAGGAAGGCCTCCCTTTCCCTCTCCGGATGGAGTGAGTCCTCTCCCCCCCCCCCCCCCCAAACAACGCCTAGCTTATTACTGACAAAGACACAAATAATGCTTTAATGCGTGGATATGGATGACAGACATATTAGCGGAAAGTCTAGCGGTAGCCCATGCATGGAGATGCAGGGCAATCTAAAACCTCAACACTACTATTCAGCTTCGAGACTCATATGAACCAAATGCATTGCCTGTGTTTGATTCGCCTACAAACCCTTGTTGCTCTGTGTAACAACAGTTTTCAACAACATCACCGCTGCCCCGATAGGAGAGATGGACCCACTAAGAGTACCACTATCAAGTATCAAGTGGATCAGGCTAGATGCCATTGCCGTTAGACTGGAAAGTGCATTTTGTGAGCAATGCCTCGTGTGCCCACATGCTCGCACATGTCCGGCAGTCAGCAACCTCGTTGCAGACTCTCGAAGGAGTCTCACTTCCTTCACTTAGAACATAGAGTGAAGGAGTCTCACTTCCTTCACTTAGAATAAATAAAGAGTGAAGGAGTCTCACTTCTAACGCTTCTCAATGGAAAACAGCGGTTACTGGATGTAATATTCCATCCTTCAAGGGAACGCAGCGTTTTAACTACGAGGACCATTC
>KV908585.1:82949-85449 GCA_002005505.1 Botryococcus braunii | reverse complement strand
AGAGAGGGAGAGAGAGAGAGTGTGTGCGTGCGCGCGCATGCGCATGTGCGTATGTGGGTGTGTGTTTGTGTGGGGTGGGGGGGGGGTTGTGTATGTGTGTGTCTGAGGGGGGGAGGGCAACTTGGCCACAGTAAAGGATTATCGTATGTAGCCCACTCATAGGCCAAAACTGTGAACGCCCAAGCGAAGTGGAAGTCCCCGCGATTGGCATAGAGCAGCTGTACAAACAACAGATAAACAGACATCCACATTTGCCCATTTAGGACATATGAATGCCTTTCAGCAGGGTGTACGGAGTGGGCGGGAACATGCGTCGGCGGGTGAGGGCGCATGTGCACGTGACAGCGGCCTGGGAAGGTAAGGTGGAGGAAGGAAGGAGGGAGATGGAGGAGGAGGAGGAGGTGGGGACCGTGATGAAAGAGGAAGGGGAACGAGAAATTGCAAGTGGAGGATGCTTTCCTGTTCACAGCTGTATGGGATGTATCCCTGTTGTGCATCCACACAGACTCTCCAAACGGACTCTACAAACGGACTCTGCATTAAGTAGAGTAAGGGAACGATCAATCCTTTGTCAGCGGACAGCGGGAGGATGGGGCGCGTGAGAGGCTGCGGGCTCTTATTGTTTGGCGCTCGAGTGGGAAGAAACTAAAAAGATTGGGGATCGCAGGGTCTGACCTTGGCGCTGTTCCTGGCGGGACATGAGACCAGTCAGTCGGGGCATGCAGTGCTCATGACTCTTCTGCCCCTCCTCCCAAAACGTATCCGTGACCGGGTATGGCGCCATTCCTTTTCTACAAGCGTCCCAATATACTGCGGCTCTTTTACTTTTGCCAGGTTTTGGGCCTCTTGTACGTTTCCGCCATTGTTTCTTTTTTTGTTGTGGTTGTTCCTGCGTTGTATTCCCTTTCAGGAATATTCCTCGCCACCTTTCTGGCGGTCGTCCCCCAATCCCCCTCTCCCGGGGGGGCCACCCCGCCCCCCTTTATGCATACTGAGGGAGGGGACGGGTGCTTCTGCTTTGTTTCCGGAATGGGCTCCTGGGGTGAGGCAGCCGGGGAATAATCGGTTGGTTTGTATGGGTTGAAGTTTTCCCCCTTTTTGTTCTTTCGAGTGTAGTTTTTCATCTGGAGTGTACTGTAATGAATGTTTCCCTTGTCTGCTGCAATGAACGTCTCGCTTGGGAGAATGTATTTCTCGAGTGTACTTTTTTGTGGAAGTGTGCTGTAATGAATGTCTCCATTGGCAGCGGGGACCGCAAGGGACACAGGGCAGTCTCTCGTGCCACCATGCTGTCTCTTCTGCATTTATGCTCTTCGTTTTTCCTGCCAGCCTTTCCCTCTGTCTGTCCAAGATTCTTAAACTTCTTTTCTGTTTTACCACTTGTGCCTCTCCCTTTTTGTCCCTCTCCTACACACACACACACACACACACACACACACACACACACACACACACACACACACACACACACACACACACACACACGCGCGCGCGCGCGCGCGCGCGCGCGCGTGCATGCGCTCGCATGTACATGGTCACACATACTTATACTCTCTCACTTCGCCCCTCGCCCTCTCCCTCCCCCCACTCCCTCTCCCCCTCTGTTTCCCGCTGTGGAGTGCATGTGCATGTGTGTATATATTGCATGTATGCGCGCGCGTGTCTGTGTGTGTTTGTGGGGGGGTGTGTCTGTGTGTGTGTGTGTGTGTGTGTGAGCAAACACATCGCACTATGTTTTTGCCAGACTCTGCATGCAACGTAAACTCTGTGGCGCAGTTGAGAGAAGAGCAGCGAGAAGTGATGGCAAAACACGGGCCGGAACTGACCTACGCGGCCCTGAAGGACATGAAGTATGCGGAAGCCGTGTCCAAAGAGGGTCTCAGAATATTGGGCCCTGCCGACTTCCTCACAAGGTAGCTAGTCCCAGGTCATCTGTTACCTGTAACCTTGTCCCCTTGCTCAACACCTTCCCCTTCACTCTTATCAAATTGTGCCTCCCTCGAGAATATTCCCTTACAATCTTTTATAAGGAACAGAAATAGTTAGCGATCTTCCCAACCTTACCCCTCCCCTCTTTTGGCACATGTCTGCTCTGCTGCAATTTTCCTTGCTAGGCAGGGAGACAGGCTTCATGACGGGGCAGGAGGAGGCAGAAGCTCAGGGGTGGGGCCAGCTTCTTCTTTCCCCCGTGGGATGTTCGGGAAATGTATGGGGAGCAATCAACCTAATTCCGAGCCTGCGCTTAGCGTCCCAAACCCTGCGGTCCTCTTAAGTCAGAACCTCCCTTCCCCACACCCCCCCCCCCCACCGGGGTTAACCCTGTCCAGTACCCCAAACACTGTCCAGTACCCTAAACCCTGTCCCGTACCCCAAACCCTGTCCAATACCCTAAACCCTGTGTAGTACCCCAAACCCTGTCCAGTACCCTAAACCCTGTCCAGTACCCCGAACCCTGTCCAGTACCCTAAACCCTGTCAAGTACCCCAGACCGGCGTCCCTC
>KV908585.1:75000-80411 GCA_002005505.1 Botryococcus braunii | reverse complement strand
GTGCCCTGCGCGCTCGCGTTCTGCATGGGCTGCTTGGCCCGGGTGTGCGCATGGGTGCATGTGTGTGTGTGTGTGTGTGGCGCGCGCGGCGCGGGGGGGGGGTGGGGGCGCGAGGGGCCTGTATGTGTGTGTGCATGCCCATGCGCGCTCGTGCCTGCATGGCTGCGGCCGGGAGTGTGCGTGGGTGCATGTGTGTGTGTGTGTGTGTGTGTGTGTGTGGGGCGGGGGGGGGGGGGGGGGAGGGTGTTTGGGAAGGGGGGCTCCTGTCATTTCTTAGAAGAGCGGTGACTAACATCTAACCTGTAATCCTTAGAAGAGCGGTGACTAACTGAAAAACCTAACCCGTAATCCTTAGAAGAGCGGTGACTAACTTAGAAGAGCGGTGACTAACATCTAACCCGTAATTGCTTAAAAGAGCGGTGACTAACATCTAATCCGTAATCCCTGAGCGATAATTGTAGGATTGCAAAATGAGTGTGAGTAGAAAGGTAAATCATGAAGTCGCATGATCAGACATGGTTACATAAGGGGAGTTTAAGATTACATACCGGTATTGACACTGGAGTAGTATAAGCAGAAACAAAAGCATTGCCTGACAATGATGATTGTCGATAGCGTGGACAAAAGCTGTTGCAGTTGTAAAATGAGATTGAGAGGGTGGGGGAAGATCCCTCCCCTCTAGAGGGGTAAGAGACCTCCTTGGTAGAGCAAGAGGGCGACAGTGGGAGAGAGGGAGGGATAAGAGAGCCCTGGGGAGGGGGGGGGAGAGAGAGAGACAGACAGACAGACACACACACACACACACACACACACACACACACACACACACACACACACACACACACACACACACACACACACACACACACACACACACACACACACACACACAGACACAGAGAGAGAAAGAGAGGAGGGAGAGAGAGAGAGAGAGAGAGAGAGAGAGAGAGAGAGAGAGAGAGAGAGAGAGAGAGAGAGAGAGAGAGAGAGAGAGAGAGAGAGAGAGAGAGAGAGACAGACAGACAGACACACACACACACACACACACACACACACACACACAGAGAGAGAGAGAGAGAGAGAGAGAGAGAGAGAGAGAGAGAGAGAGAGAGAGAGAGAGAGAGAGAGAGATAGATAGATAGATAGAGAGAGAGAGAGAGAGAGAGAGAGAGAGAGAGAGAGAGAGAGAGAGAGAGAGAGAGAGAGAGAGAGAAGGAAGGAGCGAGAGGACGGGTTCGTGCGGGCCGAAAACAAGCTGAACTACATGCCCAAAAAAGGAAAGCCTGAAGTTCGAAAAGGGGGCCGTGACTTAACATAATTAGTGTAACAGTCTTGGAATCTAATCATATTGGTCTGGAAGACCATTGATCGTTTTATGTAACGATCTGTTTCGGCCTTATTTTTGCAAGCATTTTTACGCAGCAGTGCTCCTAACGGGAGCCTCCAGGCGGCCTGGACCAGGCCCCACAGTGCTTAGCCAGCAACCCCACCGGGTCCCCAGGTCACCGAGGGACCTCAAGCTGGTTACCCGGCCTTAAACAAGCGACAATCAATGCATAACTGCAACACTCTGTTCACTCTGTGTTTGTTGATATCTTATATGCCGTACTGGGGACCTGTGATACATTCTGCTGGAGTTAATGCAGTACGGATCTAGCTTTATTTTGGGAATTTCTCTTTTCAGCCTCAGCAGCCGACCCCACCGGCGACTACTCACCAGTGGCAATGGAGTGATGAAACTTCATTTGAATATGTAGTTACTCAGGTTTCATTTGTTGTAAGCAAGAACGATCGATCATCTGCCTGAGAATGACCACTCAGGGAATCGGTTTGGACGACAGTTTTTAGTTCTGCAAGGGCCCTAAACGAAAACAGGGTCCGGTGCTACACCTTCTTTATTCTACTACTAGAATCCGTCCGTGCGATGAAGGGGTTCCGAAGTGGGGTAAGCTCCTGGTTTTCGCAGCCCACGTACATCGTCTTTGTTCGCAAACCTTAAAGTCAGTCCGACAGTTTTCAAAGGCCAACCCTGAAGTGTCTAGGCCCCGGTTTCCACAAACGCCTTATGCACCACACGAAGGGCTCATTCCCCACTGAAGGGTAGGGACATAGAGACGACGGCTATTGATAGACACATGTACTGCCAATTTGCCGTTGAGGACTTCATGGACGAGCCATGCCAATTTCTTTTAACTTCTTTCAAACAGGGGATTATTGATTCGTCATTGGATGTACCGAGAGTCCTTCCACACTCCAGCACCAAGAACCCCCATGTGGGTGCGCTGAAACCAGGGAGCAACGAGGAGTCCCGGAGAGAAGAGGAAGGAAGCAGAGACTCTGAAGGGGTCACAACTCAAGAGCCCACCAACGATTCCAGAACAAGAAGAACGGCGCTTGAGAGATGTCCTTCACACCATCAGGGATTCGTGCCCAGGCGTTCAGACGATGCAGACGCAGCCTCGTTCTACAAAAGCCTCTTGGCTGGCTTCAGGCCAGATGATACTACTGGACCGATCATGACTGCAAGGTGCATCCCTGACCTTCCTACTCTTGTGTGTGTGTGTGTGTGTGTGTGTGTGTGTGTGTGTGTGTGTGTGTGTGTGTGTGTGTTTGTGTGAGTGTTTGTGTGAATGTGTGTGTGTATGTGTGTGTGTGTGTGTGTTGGGGGGGGGATGTGTGTGCAGGCGTGGGTGTGTGTGCATTTGTGCGGGTGTGTGCATGGCAAGCCTTCGCCTGGGGAAGGGGGGGGGTTTTGAGGAGGCTTAGGGGGAAGGGGATACGCCTGATTCTGCATACAGGACGGAGTGGTAATGGAGGTGAGAAGCCAGCTAGCCTGGCATGCCCCACAGCCAGGCATATGCCTGCGAAGGGGGGAAATTTTGCAGGCACTATTGCAGGCAGTGTGCCCCTGTGGCAGGTAACTAGCCCTGCTGGGTGGGCAATGGGACCTCTGGGCAGGAAATGTGCCCCCTTGGCAGGCAAAACGCCCCCTTAGCAGGCAATGTGCCGCCTTGGCAGGCAACGGGGGCCCCTGGGCTGGCAATACTCTCTGTTGCAGGCAACACACCCCCTGGGCAGGCAATGGGGCGCTTGGGCAGGCAATAAACCCCCTGGGGCAGGCAATGCACCCCCTTTGCAGGCAATAAGCCCCCTTTGGCAGGCAATAACACGTGGAAGAGGGTGTTGCAGGAGCGGGAGGCCGTCCCCGCCTGTCATACCGGCCAGGCTGGCACCAGGAGGGGAGCTCCATCTGGATGGTCCTACCGGGGAAGGGCCCCCTGCCTGGAGCGGCCACATCAGTCATGACAATGTGGGTTACAAGGTAATGTGCGGCTGGCGTCACGTCAAACGCTCCTTTCCGGTGAAGGGGAGGAGAGAAGCCGGGGGAAGGGCCATGGGAGGAAGTTGGGAGGTGGGGGGGGGGGGGTTGGGGATGGGGGGGCCTGTGGCTTGCAGGTAACCAGGAGGCGAAGTCGAAAGAAGTCTGGAGTTGGCGGAGAATTACTTTGTTGGGGCGGGGGGGGGGGGGGGGGGGCTGAGGCGGCCATGTGGCTTACGGAGGTGAAATCTTCCAGAAGCTCCGAAGTGTGCCGCGTTGGGCGGCGCGTGCCAAGTTAGGTGGCGGGGGCCAAGGTCAGGCGCCACGTGCGCCAAGTTCGGGCGACGCATGCAAAGATGGACGGTGCGTGGCAAGTTAAAGCAGCTTGCTCCAAGTTCACATGAACTTGTTGTGTGTGCCAAGGTAGCAGGGTGCGTGCTAAGTTCACGCAGCCCCTACTAGGTTCAGGCAACGTGTGCCAAAAGGAGGCCCCGCGTCATGCGTGCCGAGATCAGGCAACGTGCCAAGTTAGGCAACATGTGCGACCATATGGCGGCGCATGCCGTATTAGGGCTGCGGAACGACCCCAGGCTGCCGAATTTGAGAATGGGTTGTCTGTTTGCCCATAGCGGAGCATGCACAGCATTCATTGCCCATAGCACAGCATTCATTGCCCATAGCACAGCATTCATTGCCCATAGCACAGCATTCATTGCCCATAGCACAGCATTCATTGCCCATAGCATAGCATTCATTGCCCATAGCATAGCACAGCGTTCATTGCCCATAGCATTTCCATTCAGTGCCTGTAGCATAACCCAGCACAGCCTTCATTGCCCATAGCATAGCACAGCGTTCATTGCCCATAGCATTTCCATTCAGTGCCCGTAGCATAACCCAGCACAGCATTCAATGCCCATAGCATTTCCATGCATTGCCCGTAGCATAACATATCACAGCATGCATTGCCCATAGCATAGCATTCATCGCCCATAGCATAGCATCAGCCCTGTCTCATCGATTGAACGTCTCCCTCATCCTTGTGGTCATGCCAAAGGGAGTATAGGTGTTTCCTGCCGCAGGGTATCAAGCCGGTTCTGTGCAAGGCAGGTTATGAAGCGGGTCTGCGTAAAGCTCTGCGGATATGCAGGCGCTGATTATCAAGTGCTTTTGACGAGCGCAGCTTTCGACAGGTGTTTGCTTTGGATAGCTGATTAATGTGTTTAGCAAACGTTGGTTTTTGGCAGGCGTTGCTTTTCACAGGCAATGCTTCTGATGGTAGATAGATGGTTTTAAGAAGCGTTGGTATTGGCAGGCGTTGCTTTCGACAGGCAATGCTTCTGATGATAGATAGATGGTTTTGAGAAGCGTTGGTTTTGGGAGGCGTGGCTTTCAACTAGGTGGGCCTTTGACAGGCATCGCGTGTGACAGGCGTCGCGTGTGACAGGCGTTGCTGTGGGTAGGCATGGCTTTTCACAGGCGTTGCTGTGGGTAGGCATGGCTTTTCACAGGCGTTGCTGTGGGTAGGCATGGCTTTTCACAGGCGTTGCTCTTGCCAGGCAATGCTTTGGATGCACGAAGCTCTCTGATCTCGTGTTGGTCTGTTTGTCTTCGGGCATGCCTTTGTCTAACAACTGGTGTTGGCGGTGCTCCCTCCTCCCCCCCTCCCCCCCTCTCTCTCTCTCTCTCCTCTCTCTCTCTCTCTCTCTCCTCTCTCTCTCTCTCTCTCTCTCTCTCTCTCTCTCTCTCCTCTCTCTCTCTCTCTCTCTCTCTCTCTCGCTCTCGCTCTCGCTCGCTTGCAGCCCAACCCCCCCCCCAACACTCACACAAAATCAACACACCCATTACATGGCTAAGTTTGGGTGGCCATGGGGATGCAGTTGCTGAGGGCGGCTGGGTGGACGGAGGGAGCGGGCTTGGGGGCCTGCGAGCAAGGCATCACGACGCCCGTCCCTGCCTGGATGCAGGTAGGCCGGGCCGGTATCGGTTCCGTGGCCCCGCGGGGCCCAAAGGCCCCCTTGCCAAATGTCCAGGTGCAGAAGGTCCAGAGAGGGGCGGAAGTTACACAAGGCCAGGTCGGTGGCAGTGTTGC
>KV908585.1:60000-65000 GCA_002005505.1 Botryococcus braunii | reverse complement strand
CTGTGCGCCCGAGCGCTAAAATGGGCCCTGGTATCATTTCTTTGCTAGCCAAGTCCTGGATTACGAGTTTTGGCATTAGTTTGTCTCAAAGAGAGAGTCACTCTAAGTCAAAACTCTTAACCTAGCCCTCTTGTAGAGGTCATCGGAGTCCCTGGACATTATACTTGGAGTACTTTTGTCCTGTCCCTTCAGGTATGTGTCCCGCTATGTCAAACCATACAAGCCTTGTTTAGGCATGTGATCACCGCTGGTCTCTGATGAATTTGCTTAAAGGTGTATGGGCTGAACAGCCAACTTAAAACAGCCTGTTGTTTATGGGATCGAGCCCCCTGGCCCCTCCACCCAGGAGCCTTTCTTCACCAGGGCTGTGGGTGGGTTCCTGTTACCTCATACCCTGGTGGAGCTGGTCATCAGTGGAGAGCACTGTGATGCATTCGGCTGTGGGAGCATGGGCGCAGGAAGTGGAGGGCTCGAACCTGGATGTACCCATGGCCCAGCATTTGCTGGTCGCAGCAGACCGATACCAGTTGCTACGCTTGCGCCGCATATGTGAGAGCCGGTTGTGTGAGACTGTGGAGGTGCGTTCCCTCCCCCCCCCCCCCCCCCGGGGGTTCTTTTCTTTCCCACACCTAGGGGGAAAGCAGAGAAGGGAAAAGGGGGATTCTGTTGGGCAAGCGCATGGGGCAGTGGACAAGGCTGGGGGATGACAACGGGAAAGCAGAGGACGGAGGATAGTCCTTCAGGTTGTGTGTGTGTGTGAGAGAGACACAGAGAGAGAGAGAGAGAGAGAGAGAGAGAGAGAGAGAGAGAGAGAGAGAGAGAGAGAGAGAGAGAGAGAGAGAGAGAGAGCATGCGCGTGGCCCGGGGGGAGGGGGAGGGCATGAGGCACAAATTTTGACAGACGGATGAAATCGTGTTATTTGTACAATGGGTCTCGGATGTACACATGCAAGGGCTTACTCTGGGGTAGAAAGAGGTACTCGGTATTTTTTGGAACGGCCGTGCATCGTTCACGGCAATTTCTTTGTTTTCTTGATTGCTCATGCAGTTTTTTCATTAGTCTTATGTTTGCGGTTGGTATCCGAGGCAGTCTTTGGTAACCTGCGAGCGGGGACATATGGGCAAGGTGTGTAGCGCTGCTTAGTCTCTAGCGTACAGTGCGTCTCGCGGTGCAAACTGATTTTGAGACATTCCATTCGGATCTATGGAGGGGCTGTTCAGTCCTTGTTCATGTGTGGGTCAGGTGCCAACAGTGGCCACGACGCTGACGCTTGCAGAGCAAAACCATGGTGCCGAGCTGAAGCGGGTGTGCCTCGAGTTTGTTTCCCGCAACCTCCAGGCTGTTATGGAGACTGAGGGCTACCAACACATGGTCTCTTCCTGCCCTCAACTGCAGGTTTGCCACCCTCCATTGCTCCTGCTTCTTGCCTTTGGTCCCCAAAGAAACGTGTTCCCATCACCTAACGCTACCCATCGCCCCGCTTGTTCAGGAAAGTGCAGGCTTTATTTTTAGCGTTGCCCTTCTCTTTTTTGGAGTTCTATCCTGATAATCACTTTCTTTTCTTTTTTTTTTCTTTTTTTGGGGGGGGGGGGGGAGGTCTTGAAAAGTTTGTGGAAGCACGCAAAGCAGCATGTCTTGACGCTTGTAAAACTGGACTGCAGACCTCTATACCATGTAACACATTCTTTTCACAGCATTCTGACTGTTTGGATGTGATTCCTGGGTGATGAGCTGTCGCGACATAGTGAGCACCGCTGGTTTGCACTACTCCTTTCAGACACAGAAACCCGTCTTTACGTGCTGGAAGTTGGTCTGAGGCCGGTATGCCATTCCATTCACAACCAATCGTCTATCAAGGCGCCCATCTTGCCCACCAGCATGTTCAGGCGTCCATGGGGTAAAAGTTCCGTGGGGGAAAAGTTGATATGCAGATGCAGACGCACAGGCTAATTAGGCGTGTTGACCCTTTCAGGCGGAGCTGCTTCACACGATTGCGGTGACGGCGGCCGCCCAGGCTGAGCAGCGGGTGCACCACCCACCGCAGCGCCGACCTCGGGAGCACCCCGAACCGGTCGGAGACGCAACGGGCGCCATTCGCAGAGTACGCGCCCGCATTGAATAACAGCCGCCACGCGCGCGAAGCGCCACGTCCATGCGGGGCTCCCTGGGCCACCATTTTCATCCCGTCACCGTAAGTGGTGCGAAGCAGGATCGGATTTACTGCCTCATGGGGGAGATCCGCTCCGTCGGGATCGGGTCAAGGAGGTGTTTACTGGATTGCTGGACAGCTTCACCCGCGTCTGGTTCTGTGATGCGTCTGGTTCCCTGCACATGGGTGCAGCCACATGCAGGGGCCCTGTGTCTAAGCGCAGCCAGTCGCTTGCTGGACTTATGTCCATCCCTTCCTCTGATACTGCAGTGGCTTGAAGTCTTTGCCGGGTCGGGGTCTCGAGTTTTGCATCGGCCGTTTTTCGGCCAGGTATGGAGCGGTCCTTCATGTGGTGCTGCCCTTCATGCGGTGCTTTCAGTGCCACTATAGTCGCCAGTGGCCAGTCGCCTCGGCTGTGTAGGCCAGGGTGCAAAGACCCCTTGAGCAGAACCCCTTTGCCCTTTTCATCCGGATTTGAGATTACAGGAGGTGGCGTGTTTCCTTTTTTTTTTTTTTTTTTTTTTTCCTTTTTTTGGGGGGGGGGGGGGGTTAGTAGGGTGTTGCTGCCCCTGCCTCGTGCAAGGGCACGGGAGGTTTGTCGAGAGATGCCCCCAGCCCTCGCCACGGGAGGGGGGAATGGTGAAGGAAAAATCTCTCTTCACCATCCGCTCCTTGTCAACCAGGGGCCTCCGCCCAACTGGTTGCTGGGGGAGGGATCTAGGCTCCATGTACCCATCGCCTCTGCCACAGATGCATGTAGGCAGCAGGGGCCCTACATATCCCGGCCCCAGTTCACTCATGTTTTGGGGTGTGCAGGAAGTGAGGTAAGCCATGCTAGTTTGCATGGGCCCCTAAAGTATGTGACGTGCGTGTCCTTGGGGTCATGTTTTGGCCTGGAAGGGATGCCAGGGTGCATTGGCCCCCCGGAGTAGGAGACAGCACTGAAGGGGGGGGATATCTCCTGCTCCGTGGGAGATAACTCCCTTTCAGGGTTACATGTTAGCCTAGAGGCTCCGCCACTGGCACTGGCCTTGGTGTTTAGGAGACACTGCCCCTTGAATTATAGGCATGTCCTACAGGCTCGCCAGGTGGCACTGGCATCGGTGGTTAGGAGACACTGCCACTCTAGATATATGCACGGCGTAGAGGTACGCTAGGTGGCACTGGTATCGGTGGGTAGGAGATACTCCCCCTTGAGTCATATCTCGGCCTGGGGGCGCGCTAGGTGGCACTTGTATTGTTGGGTGGGAGATACTCCCCCTTCGATCATGTCCTTGGCCTAGAGGCATGCTAGGTGGCACTGGCGCTGCAGAGGAGGTACTGAGAGGAACAAGTTAGTCGACTTGGGGCCCCGGGTGGCTCCTGAAGGCTGACAAAACGGATTTATATATCTATAGTATATGTATTTTGTTGGTACTGAGTGTGTTTGAACGAACAAGAAATGCATGTTACCAGCCACTAGAGAACTGCGGGATTGAGAAGCTCCCGCCCAGACCAGGAGAGAGGCACGAGGCCTGAGAATGGCCCTTTTTGGCTTCCTATTCATGCCCGAGAAGGCTGCCTCATGAGGAGTGATGCGTGACCTGAAAGTGGCCTGCAGTGCATAAGAGCATGTGAGAGGCCACATGTGCAAGCGTGACAGCAAAGGGCAGGAAAAGTGCCTTCTCAGTTTATGCAACATCCCTCCTGGGCATCAGGGTCCCTCCAGACCGCAGGGCCCGCATTGTGCAGCCCAGTGGGTGGGATTTGGCTGATGTATGGCTGTGCACGGTAGGGCAGGAGTTTGGGAGATACATTGTAGGAAAGCACGGCACTGTGGCAGCGTCGCTGACGTGGGTGGGTTGTAATGAAACTGTTTTGTGTGTGCATCGCAGTTTGCTACCATTCAACCCCTCGTTGGGCCTCCTGGATATTGACCTGCTGATCCCGGTGCAGACGTTTGCAATACCGGTCGCAGACGGGTTCGACGCATTGATGCCATCTTCAAACAGTTGGAAGTATAATTCTGCCTTGCAGGAGACGGCCTTTTCTGTTTGCGCGTTATTTAGTTCGAATAAAACATCGAGGGGTGTCAGGTTGGTATGTGAGTCTTTGCTCACTGTTTGTCGTGCCGTTTTACATAAGGCATGGCCGGGATGTAGCTGTAGCCAGGATACTGGGAACTCCCAGGAGGTCAAAATTGTGTGGATTTCCACCGCAAATTTCTTCCTCTCGAGTCGGGACAGTCCCGATCGTGCCAGATTTCGGGCTGAAATGTGATCTCGTGGGAGTTCCCAAGGACACGAGGCATGGATAAAAAGGAGAATTCCCTTCCCCTTGGGAACGGTGAGGAATGCACCTGTTCTTTCCGTCTTTTTGCTGACAAAAGCGCAAGTAATTAATGTTCATGGCATCAGTTTCAGAATTGGGGCCGCACTACTTCAGCAGAGCCGCCTCCTTTGTGGGTTTTTTGGGGTTGGGACCATCAAGCGATGAGCGGAAGTTGGTTCTAGGAGGTTTGGAGGAGGGAGCAGGGTGGACGACAGCTTGCCAGTGCAGTATTGGATGTTCAGCTTGACTCTGCGTATTGCAGTCATTCTCAGCGTTGCTAAATCATGCCCCCCGTTCTTCTCCCCGGGCATACTCTACCCAGTCTCCCCCCCCCCCCCGCCCGGGTACAGTATCCCTCAGTTTACAGGCTCGTGTTGTGTGAGTGTGCGCTTTTGCTTTAGATCTGCTAAGAGTACCGTGTAAGGACAACAATGATTTTTCTGTTGATGTTTAAGATTAAAGCCGCACAAGAAATGCAGATGCATGCAAATCCCGGAACAGCGGCAGGCCTTGTAACTTTCGTAGGGCTTGTCGACCATG
>KV908585.1:45000-55000 GCA_002005505.1 Botryococcus braunii | reverse complement strand
CCATTTGCACGTGCATGTCATGCTGACCACGTGATGCTTATCTACGGCCACCGGGACCTGCGCAGGGCAAGGCAATGAAAGAAGTGTGGATGTGTATCCATGTGGTAGCGGGACAAACACCATTTGCATAACTTTGAAAGATTTCAGCGCCGAATGCCCGAGTCCCGTATTCCACCCTTGATCCACATGTCTTCCCCCACCCCTGAATCCACGCATATCTTTTTCCACACCCCACCAATATTCCACACCCCCTATTAAGATTAATACCGTGCCCGCCTGGCAAAAAGGATCACGGTGCGGTCACATGGGTGCACGTGATGATCCGTGGCCATGCCAGTTTTGCGAATGTGCGGCCCAGCTCCATCCACGGCCCAAAGCGCTGCAGTCGGGTCTGGGGAGAGGCTCCCGAGGTGCTGGGCATCACCCACACCTCCGTTCCGCCGCCCTTGTACGGCCACTCCTGAAACCCCCAAACTTTTACTCAGTAAAGGAGTGGGAGGAGTGGGGTTCACCCCCCAGAAACCATCTTGGTATGGAGGCGGAGGAGTGAGGATTACTCCCAAACACTCCACTTAATGAAAAATGTGGGAGGGGTGGAAATCACTCCCGAAAATTCCACTTCTTAAAGGTGTGGGATGAGTGGGGGTTCCTCCCAAAACTTCCCCTCAATATAGGAGTGGGAGGAGTGGGGAGTATTTCCCAGAAAGTCAGGTTAGCAAAGGAGCGGGAGGAGTGGGGATGACTCACAACAGCAAACTTCAGAGGCACCGGGAAGAACGTTCAACCCTTTTTCTCCTTAAATTTGCTGCTTCATACTTGCAAAACCCATGTGAACCATGAGCCATTTCGTACAAACTCCCAGCACCCACGTTTGTGAATATGGGCATGCACGCATCCCTCAGGGGGCTCACGAATGGATGTGTGCGTGGGCGTGCCGGCATTTGCGAAAAAACATGGCGGCACGTCCACGTATGAATCCACGTGTCAGCACAGGCACGCAGACGCGGGCAGGCACATGCAAGCACGCAGACGCGGCCATATGGCCATGCATGCATCCCTTGTGTGCGTACTGGCACGCGGACACAAGGCCAGCAGGCATCCTTGCACCAGCACACACGCACACGCGCGCGCGCGCGCGCACACACACACACACACACACACACACACACACAGATAGATACACACACACACACACACGCGCGGACAAAGACACACACACAGAGGGAGAGAGAGAGAGGGGGGGGGGGAGAGAGAGAGAGAGAGAGAGAGAGAGAGAGAGAGAGAGAGAGAGAGAGAGAGAGAGAGAGAGAGAGAGAGAGAGAGAGAGAGAGAGAGAGAGAGAGAGAGAGAGAGAGAGAGAGAGAGAGAGAGAGAGAGAGAGAGAGAGAGAGAAGGGGAGATCGCATGATTCAGAAGCACTCCGGGAAGGAAAAGCTGCAGGACCTACATCAGGGACGACAGTTTGGAGGCCCAGTTGGATGCGGGTGATCTTGTCCCGGCCTCTGCGACCCAGGTTCAGCAACTCCATCCACTGCCTCTTACCCGCAAAGGCTACTAGGGACGGGGCGGCGCACTCCTCACAGCAACCCCTGCATTCTCCCCCGCCCTTTGTTATTACTGGGATCATTCTCCCCCGCCCTTTGTTATTGGTGTGAAAGGAGGTCGGAAGGATGCCGACTACTCCTCACTCTGAAAGGAGGTCAGCCAGATGGGTGCATGCGGACACGTGGGAACATACCGCGAAGCCGCTGCCCGTACTGCGTGGTCCCGCAGGCGGGCGTAAAACTCAGGAGCCCATTTTCGGAAATCGTCAGAGGAGAACTGCGACAGGTCGGTCCCCGGGTGACCGCATCCGACATCCACCAAGCCCACACCGCTGTCCCCTGTTCACAACCCCTTTCGTTATGATACTGTCACCTGAATGCAGGCCCCTCCACCTGCTTGAGGGTATCCCATGAATGAGATTACTAACCCATGAATGAGATTACTATGCCATGAATGAGATTACTATCCCATGAATGAGATTACTATCCCGTGAAGGAGATTACTATGCCATGAATGAGATTACCATCCCATGAATGAGATTACTATGCCATGAATGCAGAGAGGGGGGGTGGGGGAGGGGGAGGGGGGAGGGGGAGGGAGAGTGGGAAGAGAGAGAGAGAGATGAATGGATGGATGGCATGCACAAACATGCTGTTGTAGAATGGGGGACTTGCAGGAGGAGGGAGGGAGGGAGGGAGGGAGGGAGGGAGGAGGGGCACCTGCCATAAGATGATCATCAACGGCCCCTCTGATGTGTTGAGGAGCAATCCCGGACTCCTTCAGGATCCTCCAGAACCAATTTGCAGGGTGAGCGTAATAATGCCCTGTTTGCCTGCCCGCCCAAGACCCCACCCTCTCCACAGTGACGTGCACACACACACACACACACACACACACACACACACACACACACACACACACACACACACACACACACGCGCCGCACACACACACACACACACACACACACACGCACACACACAGCCATTCGTGCGCGCGCACACACACAGCACACAGCCATACTCTCTCTCCCGTTCACACACACACACACACACACACACACACACACACACACACACACACATACTCACACACACACACACACACACACACACACACACACACACACACACATATATATGCGCACAAGACCACACTCACACACGCATGCGTGCGCGCACACACACATAGGGTGCGGGGCACGGGGGGCAACATGGCAGCGGCTATGCAGGCAACAGCCAAACTGTCCCCACTCTTTTAAAACCATCACCAGTGGTCGTAATAATCCATTGGCACGATCAGACCAGCACTACAATGAGCTTGCCCACAGATGCTGTCCCCGGGGAGGGGTTACCCACCATGCAGCATCGCTCGGGTTTGCGCCAACAATGATGAGGCGCAGGGGAGCGTCTCCAAGACGCTCGGGTACCCCCGGGGCGCTGCCCAGCATCTCCTCGCGGTCCTCAGCAGTCCTGCTTTTGATAGGCCTTGCACGAGCCTTCTTCCCCTTCCTCGGGTCACCCACAAGGGACCCTGGGTCATCAACAATGGCCTTTGAGTCACCAGCAAGGGACCCCGGGTCATCAACAAGGGCCTTTGAGTCACCAGCAAGGGACCCTGGGTCATCAGCAAGGGCCTTTGAGTCACCAGCAAGGGACCCTGGGTCATCAGCAAGGGCCTTTGAGTCACCAGCAAGGAAGCTTGGACCATCAGCAAGAGACCTTCGGTCAGCGGCATTGTCAACTTGCCCCGCACACCCAATCTCAGTGGTGGGGTTCCTCAATGGTGTCTCAGGAAGCCCTTCCGTGCAGCCGTCCGGCTTTTGGAGAGTGGCTGTGGGTACCGCATCTGCTGTGCGGGAACGGGGCCTTCTGCGTTTGCGATCTGCGGCTGGAGGCGTCTGGGTGGGTACCGCATCTGCCGTGCGGGACCGGGTCCTGCGTTTGTGGGCTGCGGCTGGAGGTGTCTGTGTGGGTACCGCAGCTGTGCCTGGCGCTAGGGGGTGCCCTGTGGGCATTGGTGGAGGTGACTTCGGGCTGGCAGAGGAATGAGGACCTCGGGGGGTGCTGCTGCATGACACCGAGCCTGCATGCGCTGGAACTCAGGAACATAGGACATAAAGACCAAAGTCTTAATATAAGACATACTTGTATAAATATAAGAGGTAAAGACAGAAGAAATAAGTGTATGAATATAAGAGGTACAGACAGAAGAAATAAGTGTATGAATATAAGAGGTAAAGACAGAAGAAATAAGTGTATGAATATAAGAGGTACAGACAGAAGACGTTACGGTAATTTGCTGCCAGACCAGATAGTGCCAAATGCAGGAGACCTTCAGCACAGTGCCATAAACAACAAATTCTGCCTGACAACAGCTGTTCTAAGCTGTTCAAATCTGTAAAAGTTCCTTTCTTGGAGGAGCCCCTTTTTTGGTTTGGGGGGGAGGCGCGGCGTGACCCGGAAGGGCGGCAACACAGTGTATACACACATTCTTTCACTTCGTGCTACAGGTGTGGGATTCACATGTGCCCATTTGCAAGTACTCCTTGGGTGATGAAGATGACCGCTGTGCAGATGTGCAGGTACATGCAGTACAGGCTGGAGAAAGTAGCATATGGATACGGGAGTTGGCTTGGGGGATGGATGTGTCTGCGAGCCTGAGGTTATGCGTGTTCACAAATAGTTAAGTTGCTGCACATGCACTGAGTTGTACATGCTGCACAAAGCACAAGTCCACCCTTCAAGGCGGTGGGAAGTGTGATGTCAGGCAAACCCAACAGTGATGCACCACAAGGATGTTTGCAGTGCTGCAACAAACTGCTGCTCATATCAAATTTTTTCTTACGCTGAGGAATTTTCAACAAGAAACATCTGCAATGTACGCTCCCCCTCTGCTTATATTGTGGCTCCCAACGCTGAGGCGCACATGAAGGCGACATCGAAAGTTAGGACGCTCTCACAGCATATGCTCACCTTGTAAAAAAGACACTGATCGCTGATTTCCTTTCAATGGTAAGTGCTCATCTTTGAAATGCACGGCCTCAGCGGTCTGACCGCCGTGACTGTCCGATCTGTCTCGTTTTGAAGCTAGACACAAGCTGTTTGGGGTGGAAGCCGGTGCTCTGGTTTCTATCTTTCTAAATCCAAAAGCCTGAAATAGTGCTGCACTATGCAATCAGCGAATGCGGTGAAAGGTCCTATTGTAACAACAGAATTGCCGGCACACGAGGGCAAACGTACGTCTTCGTTGTAATGGCAAGTGAGAGAGTCACCCAGGTTTGAAGATATTATTCAAATACTGGTAGGGAATGGCAGGACTTACACTAAAGGGATTATTTGTCCCGGAAGGCTCCATGGATCTGATGCAGATCATGCGTTGACGCACGCACGACACCCCGGCTCCCAAATCCTCTGCACCACCAGTCACGGTGGTAAGAGAGAAACTTCTCCTCAGTCAACACTCTTTTTGAAAGGCTCCAGTGTGCTGGTATGGCGGAGTTCGTCCCGCATCAACATTCCGGAGGACCTCGCAGGGGACTCCCACGGCCCCACTGGGTACCCTTTCCGCACGGGCTTGGCGGCAGACGTTCAGTAATGCTAGAAGTACGCCTGCACAGGATCGCCCTTCCAAGACCAACTGCTGCGAAGGCATGGAGAACCAGTATTATATTTCCTTGAGTTTTCAAGACCCCCCCTGCAAGGTGATACTGGCAGATGTAGATGGTATGGCCCCGCCGGACAATATGCTCTTGAACTTTAAAGTTCAAGACCCATTAAATTTAATGGACCTTATTGGGGGTGGCACCGGTGTTACCAGGCAACCGAGCGGCACTGAGGTACACTCTTGCTCATCAGTCTGATGCAGGTGGCAACGGTACATGTAGTATGTAGTGTACGTACATGGTATTCATTCCCACCGGTAGCTCCGCTATAGCGCAATGTCCGTTGGAGGCCACTTTATATGTCACCTGTGAATAGACCTAGAGCTATGTTTTCGCCTATGCTGCCAACACGGTGTATTCACGTATGTAACACAACGGTGTGTCACACCTGTGTACACGTGGGGTTACACACCTAACTTCACCTGCGCAGGTGGCCACCATCCATCATTGGATCCATCTACTGGTCACGTATGGATCCATCTATTGGTCACGTATGGATCCACCTATTGGTCACGTATGGATCCACCTATTGGTCACGTATGGATACATCTACTGGTATTATATGGATCCATCTATTAGTTGCCTCGGCTCTGGCCATGGCCATGTAAACACATGGTTTAATAGTAAAAGTGAAGTATATCAGTCTCAGGCCCCTGAGGCCCGAGTAGTCACGTGTCTACCCTCAAAACATGTTTACATGGTTTGTTGCTTCATAGTCACGTAAATAGTCACGTGTCTGCCTCCAAACAGGTTTACATGGTTTGTTGCTTCATTGCAAATGATTTTACTTTGGAAGTATAGACAGCTTGCTTCATATAACCCTATATAGTCACGTGAATAGTCACGTGTCTGCCTCCAAACACGCTTACATGGTTTGTTGCTTCATTGCAAATGATTTTACTTTGGAAGTATAGACAGGCATCCAGGCTTGGAAGTACAGAAATAGAAAATTGAATGTATAGAAAGGCATCCAGACTTCTCGTGAAAATCACAGTTTCCAAGTAAAGCGACATTTCATACTCTTTCCTCTACACAGACGAAATGTACATCTATGCTCAAGTCCACACTTCACGTGCTACAGAAATTGCTACCATTTGAACTTCCGTCGCTTCCAAGTGTTTCAGTCATCCAGCAGCACACACCAATGCAAAATAAACCACGCTATAGCTATAGCTTGTAGCTACCACGCGACTATTGAATATCAAAAAGGCACCAACTTACTACGCTGTAGCGTACGACAAGTATCACTGTGAAGAACAAAAAAGCTCCAGCGCTGGCGCATGCGCAGCTGCCCAATTGCACGGCGTGTTTTGAAATGAAAAATCCCCCCAGCGGCCCCCCGGGGGGGGGGGGGGGGGGGGGGCTTCCATGTGGAGGTTCGAATTCGTGCTCTCACCTGCTACCCTCATCAACCGCACAGAGGCAGAGATAATTAAGAGAATAGTGTTCATGGAGTATGACAACTGTGGCGTCCTAGTAGCAGGTCCTAGGGTTAAGGTCCTAGTACCAGGTCCTATGGTTAGGTTAGGGCGTCCTAGTCCCAGGTCCTAGGGTTACGGTCCTAGGGTTAGGGTTAAGGCGTCCTAGTACCAGGTCCTAGGGTTAGGGTCCTAGGGTTAGGGTTAAAGCGTCCTAGTACCAGGTCCTAGGGTTAGGGTCCTAGGGTTAGGGTTAAGGCGTCCTAGTACCAGGTCCTAGGGTTAGGGTCCTAGGGTTAGGGTTAAGGCGTCCTAGTACCAGGTCCTAGGGTTAGGGTCCTAGGGTTAGGGTTAAGGCGTCCTAGTACCAGGTCCTAGGGTTACAGGAAGCCCGCGCCACTGTTACAGTGGGGCATGTTTTTACAACATAGTACATAACCCTTCTTCCTTTCCAATACGTATTGTTATCACTAGTGGCCCGGGTACCAATGTTTCGAATTCATCGGAACAAACAGGTATACGGTTTCGTAACAAATCCGAGGCCCGGATCCTGGATCCCATCGCGATCCATTCGAAACCATGGTACCCGTGCTACTAGTGTATGTATACATCCCGAGATATCTGCTCTATAGATATCTGCTGTATAAGTCATCACATGTGACACATGCTGAAAGGGCTCAAGGTCCTCCGAGAGGATCAAAGCCCTCGGCTTAACGCTGCCACAAGTTTCCATCAGCCGACGAGGTTTGAAACTATGTTTCCGCTGAAAGGGTGCTTATGTATACAAGCACCGATATGCAGGGTGATACAACTGCTATCGTAGGGCTTGGGCCAGGCAGTGGGTGGTATCGATCAACTCGGCCACCAACGCGTTGTAGCTCTCGTATACTACATATATGTAGTATATGTGGTACGAGAGCTATATATATATATATATATATATATATATATATATATATATATATAGCTCTAATACACTATATAAAGCTCTCGTACGCTATATATAGCTCTCGTATACAATATATAGCTCTCGTATACTATATATAGCTCTCATATACTATATATAGCTCTCTTATACTATATATAGCTCTCGTATACTACGTATAGCTATCGTATACTACATATAGCTCTCGCATACTACATATAGCTCTCGTATACTGTATAGCTATCGTAGGGCTTGGGCCAGGTAGTGGGTGGTATCGATCAACTTGGCCATGAGGGCGTTGTAGCTCTCGTTGATGATGCCCTGCATCCACTCCACCGCTCCCTCGTCGTCCAAATCCAGCCGCAGCTTCTCCTGCAGCGCGTCATTCCGTTGTCAGCGGGACTGCGGAGAGTATAAGAGAGGGGAGACAGATAGACACGGAGAGGTATGGGAGGGAGGGAGGGAGACAGAGGGGGTGAGGGAATGGCAGGGAGGGAGGAAAGGGGGGGGGAAGAGAGAGAGCGAGAGCGAGAGAGAGAGAGGAGAGAGAGAGAGAGAGAGAGAGAGAGAGAGAGAGAGAGAGAGAGAGAGAGAGAGAGAGAGAGAGAGAGAGAGAGAGAGAGAGAGAGAGAGAGAGAGAGAGAGAGGGGGGGGGGGGGGGGAGGGAGACAGGCGGGCGGGAGGGGGGGGGGTATTGAGGTATGATAGAGCAGCAAAACGAGGGAGGGATTCAGTAAGAACAAGGGAGGGCGACCAAGCCCTGCAAGGTCTAGTGCCGGGAAGCCTACCTGCAATTTGAGCATGGCCTTTTCCGGATCCAGAGCAATGTCCGGAATGGAGGAGCCGGCCATCAGATGTATCAATGACATCAGCAGCGGGGCGCTCTTTCTCAGGATGTTGTAAGCTTCACAGGCATACCCCTGCGCTCCCCTCCCATCTTGCCCTCTCAACCAAGACCTCCAGAGGGGAGCCCTGCTGGAGCCCTCCCCCTTGGGAGGGCCTCACACATACGCGTGCCCGAACCCTCACACGCACACGCACGCACGCGCGCGCGGGGCACACACACACACACACATACACACAGGCCGGCAGACGCTCTCACTCTCTCCCTCCCTACCTCCCTCCTCCCTCTCTCTCTCTCTCTCACTCTCTCTCTCTCTCTCTCTCTCTCTCTCTCTCTCTCTCTCTCTCTGTCTCTCTCTCTCTCTCCCCCCCCCTCTCTCTCTCTCTCTGTCTGTCTGTCTCTCTCTCTCTCCCCTCCCCCCCCTCCCTCCCATGCCCCCGGCATTGATTCTGATCCTCAATCTACAAAAGACAGGAAAAAAAGGGAAAAAAAAAGAAAAACAATAGACATTGAAGCTAGGGGGGCTGGGGGGGGGGGGCGGGGGCTGGTTTATTTCTTTCCTCCCTTTCTTAGGGGGAGGGGGCAAGAAGGGGGGGGGGGGGGGGGCTCACCCGGAAACGCTTGTACTCATTGCTGTTATTCCCCCCATGCCATCAATCATCTCCTTGCTCAGCTTCATGGCTGGGGCGAACGGTTTCGGATCCCTCCCTTCATCCCCCCAACAGGACTCGACCGTCAGCGCACGCAGCCCAACCCTCACCCACCCGCCTTGACCAGCGCTCATGACACAGACACCATCGTACGGGGCAACTCCCTTGCGGTACAAGGCGCCTTGAGGCTTTGTCACGAGTCCTCATGAGACAGACACCATCGTACGGGGCAACTCCCTTGCGGTACAAGCCGCCTTGAGGCGTTTTTCACGAGTCCTCATGAGACAGACACCATCGTACGGGGCAACTCCCTTGCGGTACAAGGCGCCTTGAGGCTTTTTCACGAGTCCTCATGAGACAGACACAATTGTACCATGCAACTCCCTCGCGGTACAAGCCGCCTTGAGGCACTTTCACCAAGGGGCACAGCCGCAGCAAGCAGGGACTCGAGACTAAAGTAGGGTCCCGTTTGGGTCACGCTGTAACACCTCTGCGTCGGTTCTTACACCCATCTCCCGACAAAAATTGCTGATGCGAATCTCTGCACCTGCTTCGTGCAAAAACTGCTCAATCTCTGCACCTGTCTTCCTCCAACCCCCCCCCCCCCCATCTGAAAATCCCCACATCTCCCCCCATCCCAAAATCTCCACATCTCCTCCATTTCCCCTTGTCTTCTCCGCCTCCTTCATCTCCTCCACCTTCTTCCATATCCTCCATCTTCTCCTCCGTCCCCTCCCCCCCCCTTCCCCTCCTCTATCCCCCATCTCCCCTCAGTCTCCTCCAATCCCCCCTCCCCCCCACCCAAAAAAAAAAAGGAAAAAAAAGATAAAAAAAAAAAAAAACGTCCGTCACCTCCGCCCCCATTGCCTCATCTCCTCCATCTCCCAGTATCTCCTCTGCTTCCACCCTCCACTCCCGAGCACACTGGAGCACGCCCTGGGAGAGGAAGGAAGG
>KV908585.1:32500-37500 GCA_002005505.1 Botryococcus braunii | reverse complement strand
CCCCTCGCGCCCCCCACCCATCCTCCTTCCCTCCCTCAACCCCCACCCGTGGCAGCAGAAACAAAGATGTTCCTCCTTTTACTTTTTTTACTCTCTTTGTTCAAATTGGGCGAGGGCGGTTATACTTGGGGGGGGGGGGGGCGGGGCGGGAGGGACCTCGGCACTGGTGAAGGCGGGGGAGAGAAGCTCGAGCGCATCCGCAACGCCAATGGAGGCCCAGGCCTGCATCAGCTGGGCGGCCTGTTGGGCCTCACGGGTGTCCGTCCAGTCCACGCACTGCAGGACGGCCACCAGGGCCCTCGGGTCCCCCGTGAGGGACCACCGGAAGCGCCATATCAGGTCGCTCTCCTCCGATGTCAGAGGCCTGCCCGCCCCAATCCCCCCTCATGTGGGCCCCTTTCCCCCGTCAGAGGCCTGCCCACATGCGCCCGCGCACACGCACACACACATACACACACACACACACACACACACACACACACACACACACACACACACACACACACACGTGAGCACACGCGGCACACGCGCCGCGCGCGCTCGCACACACACACACACCACACCACACACACACATGTGCGTAGCCGCAGCGCCTGACCAAAGGAGGGACCTGCTGGAACGAGCAGATCGGACGCGCGCGGGGGCAGGGAGGGCGGTGCGCGCGCAGAGAGAGGAGGAGGAGAGAGAGAGAGAGAGAGAGAGAGAGAGAGAGAGGAGAGAGAGGAGAGAGAGAGGGGAGAGGAGAGGGGAGAGAGGGAGAGAGGGAGAGAGAGAGAGAGAGAGAGAGAGAGAGAGAAGAGAGAGAGAGAGAGAGAGAGAGAGAGAGAGAGAGAGAGTATTGCATCCAGGACCTGCCACTACGGCTGAAGAGGGCGGGAGAGAGAGAGAGAGAGAGAGAGAGAGAGAGAGAGAGAGAAGAGAGAGAGAGAGAGAGAGAGAGAGAGAGAGAGATAGAGAGAGAGAGGGGGGGAGGGGAGGAGAGAGAGAGAGAGAGAGAGAGAGAGAGAGAGAGAGAGGAGAGAGAGAGAGAGGAGAGAGGAGAGAGAGAGAGAGACCAGAGAGGAGAGAGGAGAGAGAGAAGGAGAGAGAGGAGAGAGAGAGAGGAGAGAGAGAAAGCGAGAAGGAGGGGGGGGGAGGGGGGACCTGCTGGAGGGCTGGAGGAGGATGGCGGCAATCTTCGGCGCTGCTCGGTGTCGGGCTGAGGTTGGGTCGCCCAGGCCTCGCGCCAGGCTCCGGGCCATCTTCTGGGCCTTCAGCTCGGGGGGGCAGTCTCTCCCCACCTGCTCCCTCCTCCAACCCCTTCCTCACTACCCCTTGCCCAATATCCCCCCAGATGCCCCTTGGCCCTTGCCCAAGATGCTTTCTCGACCAGCAAGAGGCAAAGAGAGAATTTTCCTAAACCGAGAGAAAGATTGTCGAAGCTTCACTCCAAGGCATCCACCCCTTCCTCAGTACCTTTACCCCTGGCCCAATATCTCACAGTCAGCAGCTCTTAGTCAGCGGCCCTTAGTCAGCAGCCCTTAGTCAGCGGCCCTTAGTATCCCTTAGTCAACATGCCCTAGTAACCTTTAGTAGGCCGACCATATCATGCCTTGGTCAGCACCCGTCAGTATCCGTTCGGCCGCAGGCCTTATGATGCGCCTTAATCAGCAGACATCAGTATCTAATTCTCTTCAAGAAGTTATTTCACATTTCTGAAAATTTTATTATAGTTATAACTGTAAAAACCAAGAATTGTTTAACTTAATTTCAGGAAATTTCAGTATGTATAATCTAATATGCAGTTTTCGGACCTTCGGAATCTTGATTTTCTGAAAATTATTCTTCTAAACTAGTCTGAATTCTAGAATGTTCTTGTCCAGATGCGCCTCCGTCTGCAGGACTTATGAGGCCTTAGTCAGCTGTTAATACCCCAAGTGTGGTCAGCAGCCCTTAGTCATCGTCGCATAATTCTAAGCCCTTAGTCACCGCCCATAATCAGCAGCCCTTAGTCACCGCCCATAATCAGCAGCCTTTAGTCACCGCCCATTAATCAGCAGCCCGTAGTCACGGTCTCATAATCAGCAGCTCTTAATCATCGTCCCATGATCACCAGCCCTTAGTCACCATCCCTTAGCCACCATCATCAGCAAGCCAGGCATCCCATTGAAGCACCAGACCCAGGGGGGCTCACCCCATTTTCTAGAACGAGGCAAAAAGGGAGGGCGCAAGGAAAGGGCGCATGAGTCATGAAAGGGCGCATGACTCATGAAATGGTGCATAACTCATAAAAAGGTGCATGAGTGATGAAAGGGCGCATGACTCATGCGCCCTGACTAACGCGGCATGAGACAGCAGGCACGAGAAATGGGACGAAAGGAACGGTGCATGAGGAGAGGGGCGCGAGGAAAGGGACGTGAGGAAAGGGGCGTGATGCAAGGCGCGCGAGGAAAGGGGCGTGATGCAAGGCGCGTGAGGAAAGGGGCGTGATGCAAGGCGCGCGAGGAAAGGGGCGTGAGGAAAGGCGCATGAGGAGAGGGGCGCGAGGAAAGGGGCGCGAGGAAAGGCGCATGAGGAGAGGGGCGCGAGGAAAGGGGCGCGAGGAAAGGGGCGCGAGGAAAGGGACGTGAGGAAAGGGGTGTGATGAAAGGCGTGCGAGGAGAGGGGTGTAAAAGAAGAGGGGTGATAGGCACGTGAGGAAAGGGGTGCCAGGAGGGGCGCCAGGCAAGGCTGGCGAAGGAAGGTGCACGTGGAAAGATGCGTGAGGAAGCAAGAAAGGGGCGTGAGGAAGGGTGCGCAAAGAAAGGGGCGTGAGGAAGGGTGCGCAAAGAAAGGGGCGTGAGGAAGGATGCGCTCAAGTAAGGGGCGCAATGAAAGGGGTTTAAAGGGAAAACAGAAATATTCATATAAGTGAAATATAGAGCATTAAACTAATATAGAACGGCAATAGCTTTCGGTAAAGGTTAGTTCTTCAGGTGAGTAAATATATCAGTCTCAGGCCTCCGACGCCCTAAAGGAGTTTGCAAACCTCGGGATCGAGGATCCGGCGGCAGGACAATGTCGGTTGCGGTACCGTCATCCTAAACCCTAAAACCCGAATTCCCTAAACCCTAATCCCGTAGGCGAAAGGAAGGCGCATAAGAAACGGAGGCCGCAAGGAACAGGGGTTTTGGGAGGTAGACAACAGTTTTTAGCGTTTTAGGTTTTTGTTGTTGTTGAGGGGTGTGGGGGTTGCCAACCTCGGGATCGAGGATGGGGCGCAGCACAATGTCAGTTGCGGTACCGCATCGGTTGGAGGTTGGGCGGCGGGGGCGGGCGCGGGAGCCAGCGGGATCGGATTGGCGGGTTGGCTGTAGTGCAGAAAGCACATCTCGAAACTTGGCAGCTTCACGTCCAAGCTCTGCCGCTCTGGGCACGAGACCCCCGCCCGCCTCTTTAGATTGGCACCGCTTTTTGTTTTTACAAGCGCTTTTCTGCGTGGAGTCGGAGAGGGGAGCGGGAGCGTAGAGAGACGGAGAGAGGAGAGGAGAGGGAGGAGGAGAGAGAGAGGAGAGAGAGGAGGGACAGAACAAAAAACAAAAAAAAAAAAAAAAAAAAAAAAAAAAAAAAAGAGAGAAGAGAGAGAGAGAAGAGAGAGAGAGAGAGAGAGAGAGGAGAGAGAGAGAGAGCATACCCTCCTTCCCAAAACACACACACACACACACACACATTCACACACACACACACACACACACATACACATACTCTCTCTCTCTCTCTCTCCCACACACACACCACACACACATTCACACACACAACACACACACACACACCACACATACTCACTCCTCTCTCTCTCTCTCTCCCTCACACACACACACACCACACACACACACACACACACACACACCACACACACACCACACACACACAAACACAGCAGACATATAAGGGGAAAAAGGCAGGATCCTATGCTCAAAAAACCAAAGCAGGGTCAACAGAGGCTTCGGCAGGGGGGCCACGACTAGATGGATGGGCAGTATACAATCACTGGAAGGGCCAAAACCCTAAGCAGGAGGAAGTCACATGGATGGGGCAAAACCCTAAAACTGCGCAGGCTAGGGGGACGGTCAAACCCCTAGGCGGAGTCGGTCAACGGTACGGGGCAAAACCCTATGCACAGCAGGACGGCGGGACGGGGCAAAACCCTATGCACAGCAGGACGGCAGGACGGGGCAAAACCCTGAGCCAACTAGATCAGTTGGACGGGGCGAAACCCCTGGGCCCAGCAGGTGAGCGGGACGGGGCAAAATCTTCCTTCTCCTAAAACCGTACCGCAAGCTGCAGAGCGCGCCTCAGCGCGCAGGCGCTTGATGTGGGCCTTAGTCATGCGGTCCAACCAACTCAGGCGGTTCATCTCGCCCCGGTCGTACCGCCTCAACAACAGTTCCAACCTCCTGTACATATTCCCTCGCCCACCCTCAGATCGCCCACCCTCACACAGGCTGAACCACTACATTTTTTCCTTCCCTTTGCTCTTCCCATTTTTCCCTCGCCCCACCCTCACACCGCCTTGTCCATCACACTTTTCCTTCCTTTGCTTTTTCCCAATTTTTTCCCTAGCCCACCGCAAAACCGCCTGCTCCTTACCCATATTTCCTTCCCTGGTCTTCCCATTTTTCCCTCGCCCACCCTCAGACCACCTGGTCCGTACCAAATTTTTCTTCCTATTCTACCCTCGTCCACCCTCGGACTGCCTGGCCCTTTTTCCAATTTTTCCTTTCTCAGTCTTCCCACTTTTTCCTCGCCCAGCCTCAGACTGCCAGATCCGCACCAGGTTGTCCTTCCTTGGTCTTCCTTTCCTCCCCTCGCCCACCACCACACTGTCTGGTCCCTTTACACTTTTTCCTTCCCGGTCTTCACATTTTTCCCTCGCCCACCCTCAGACCAACTGCTCCGTACCCATTTTTCCTTCACTGGTCTTCCCGCCAATTTTCCCTCGCCCACCATTAGACCGCCTGCTCCGTACCAGTTTTCCTTAC
>KV908585.1:20000-30000 GCA_002005505.1 Botryococcus braunii | reverse complement strand
ACTAGTCGTCGGGGACTTCCGAAGCGCATAGCGCAGGTACGTGGAACAGGGAACACAATCCCGACAGCAACAAGTTCAGAAATTTGAAGACCAACTTATAATATTTTGAGTAGCGGAAATCTGTTGACAATTCAACGGTGATTGTCAGGAACTTTTAGGAAATAAAGTCGTCATAATGTACCCTGATACCCTGGAGCAGAATCTCCACAAAACTTGCCTACTCCTGTCCCGCAGCAACAAAGGTGTACCCAAGCTGGACATTAACGGAGTGCGTGAAAGCATTAGAACAAAAAAGCATTCTTTAAAGAAAGCTTGGAGCAACTGATTGGACGTACACATGTGATAGCAACAAATGATGTGCATCTCGCACCAGTTCGAGACATCATGTGGGCCCATGTGACGTCCCGACTAGCCGTGCCTTCCGACTAACGTCTCGAGCTGATCGCTGTGCCTTCCAAGCCACTTGAATTCTTTTATGCATCCCGCGTGCAGCGAAACCTAAGTCTTCACATGTGCGCCTCAATTAACAGTGTCATTGAAATCTGAATCTTGCCGAGTTTCATAAGCCTGCGTATGGCCGATTTGCTTCCCTGCGTGCGGGCCTGTGATCTCTGGGGACCAAACGCTGCCGCCTGCTTAGACTTCTGTGCGTTGCGCGCTACATCCAAGCCCTTCGGAGATTTTCCTGGAGGTGGACCTGGGTTTGGAGGGTTGCCTGTCTCCGTTTCCATAGGGCTTGCAATCGTGCTTGTTCCTTTGAGCGGTTTGTTTGCCGGACTCACGTTGGGCCTGCTGAGTCTCGATCTCGTAGGACTGCGGGTGAGGCCCCCGGGTTTATTTGCAGAAGATTTTCTTTTCCCTATTATTGGAATTTGATGGTTTGTCGGTAAATAGTTTATGTAGCTCTAATTTGCAACGAGCCGAGAGACATTATGGGGCGAACAATCAAGGAGGTATTGTGTGAAGAGGGACTCTTTCCGCCGGCTTTTTGTTTTCGATGTTGAACACAAATCTAAGGTTCAGAGAATCATAGGGTTCACTCGACTGTTACCGTGAATCCCATCGGTTCCTCGTTCTAGCCGTAACTGCGTAAGTTTGTGATTGAGATATATGGGAGACTTCAGCACTAAACCTGTCTTTGGAACTCATACTTGAATGAATGTCTTAATTAGTACGGAGTGGTTATGACGACAGAAAAGTGGACGTGGAAAGCTTAGTCCCATCAGGCCGATGCCCGGATCTTAGGGTCCAGGCATATGATGCACTGTTGAAGTCTGTGCATCGGGTGCCTCTAAACCGTGTAGCAGCTACAGAAATGATTGCACTGATATGTCACCCTGCAAACATCGGACCGGGGGGGGGGGGGGGAATTCACCAGTCAAAACAAGATGCTGACACATGCTCATACAGTCCAACTTCCTAGGCAAGAAGGGTCTGGAGATGACAGAAGATGCAATGCAATCATGCTCGATGCAATCCAAGTTCCTGACGCTACTGTCTCTCCAATCCATGTAGAGCCTGCTTGGCAAGAAAGGAGAGAGGAGGGGGGGGGGATCACATAAGAAACAACCAGCCATACCATGGGGCAATTCCATGCGGCCCATGAGATTCGCCACTAGGGCCCCATGAACTTCACCATTGGGGCTACTGGGCGCTTCAACGCAATCCCAGAGAAGGAAAGGGGACAGGGGTAGCTGATCTTTGATCCTGGTACCACAACTGCTCTTGGCTCGGCTAAAGCTTGTTTGGATGGGGAAAAAGGTGGGGGAAGGATGGCAAGTCGGTTCTTGTGAGTTCAATATTGGGGTTCGGGACTCAAGCCGGCTGTTTCTCCCTGGTGAGGGTGTCTGAACGCACTGCATTAAGAAGGGTTAACCTTTTGTACATTGCAGACTTGTAATGCCTTGTCAGTCCACTTTGCCGGAAAGAGCCGTGATAACATCCTAGGTGTGGTCTCCACTAGTGTTGGGACTATTTTAGGCCACAGAGGTGGGCAAATTGCATATTGTGTGGTGGGGAAACGGGTGGATAGTGTCGGCTTGAGGCTGTCTTCTAGCAGTGGGGTACATGGATCCCCAGCAAGTGCACATGGGATCAAAACCGGCCGAAAATACTTGAGTTAGATCGTCCTTTTTGCCACTGTGATGGTTAACGCTTGCAACTGTGCTCAAGATATTCATACAGCCACAAATGAACTTGAGTGACGGCAATTGTTGGTCTAAAACAAGTCCCTTCATGTTGATGCCCCCTCCCCCCCCTCTCTCTCCCCCCTCTCTCTCTCTCTCTCTCTCTCTCTCTCTCTCTCTCTCTCTCTCTCCTCTCTCTCTCTCTCTCTCTCTCTCTCTCTCTCTCTCTCTCTCTCTCTCTCTCTCTCTCTCTCTCTCTCTCTCTCTCTCTCTCTCTCTCTCTCCTCTCTCTCTCTCTCCCCCTCCCCCCCATTCTCCCCCTGTGTGTGTGTGTGTGTGTGTAGGTGTGTGTGTGTGTGTGTGTGTGTGTGTGTGTGTGTGTGTGTGTGTGTGTGTGTGTGTGAGAGAGAATGAGAGAGAGAGAGAGAGAGGAGAGCGTGCGTGCGTGCGTGCGTGTGTGTGTGTGTGTGTGTGTGTGTGTGTGTGTGTGTGTGTGTGTGTGTGTGTGTGTTGGGGGGGGGGGGGGCGCGTCCCAGGGGGGGGGATCCAAGAGGTGGGGGCGGTTGTGATGGAGGTTGCTGCCTTAGCCTCGATGTTCCTTGGCAGCCCACCCTCAGACCGCCCACCCTCAGACAGCCTTAGCTTCCCTCACAGCTTCCCTCACAGCTTCCCTCATAGCTGTGGGGCCTAACCGCTTGAGAGAGGAAGCTGAGGGGCGTCCTGCCGTTCCCAAGCCCTTCTATCCTTCCTCTGCTCAATTTTCTGTCCTTTGCAGCTCCTTAATTCCTTCCTCGCCCCATTCTTCCTTCCTTCTTTCCTCGCTCCATGATGATGATGATGATGATGATAATTCTTATGCCGGGATGATGATGATGATGATTCTTATGCCGGGATGATGATGATGATGATGATGATGATGATGATGATGATTCTTATGCCGGGATGTGCAGATACTGGCCAGCGCGGGGGAGCCGGAGGAGCAGGAGTATGCGAAGGCCATCATCCCGGTGCGCAAGCAGGGCAACCTCCTGCTGTGCACGCTGCTACTGGGCAACACCGTCATCAACTCCGCCATCTCCATTCTGCTGGCCGACATCACCACCGGCCCCATCGGTCTCCTGGCCTCCACGGGACTCATCCTCCTCTTCGGTTTGCCCCTCCCCACCCCCCGTCCGGGCCGCTCCCCCGGCTTCCCTTTCCTTATCCTTCTCTTTGATTTGCCCCACCCGTCCCTGCTCCCCCGGCTTGCCTTGCCTCATCTTCTCTTTGGTTTGCCGGCCCCCCAACCCCGCTCCCCGGGCTCCCCTTGCCTCATCCTCCTCTTTGATCCCCCCCCGGGGGTTCCCCTCGCTCCCCCGGCTCCCCCGGGATTCATTGGTGGGATTCATTGCCTGTGTTGAAGTTTGCTTGGTTGGGGTTCATTGCCTGTGTTGAAGTTTGCTTGGTTGGGATTCATTGCCTGCGTTGAAGTTTGCTTGGTTGGGGTTCATTGCCTGTGTTGAAGTTTGCTTGGTTGGGATTCATTGCCTGTGTTGAAGTTTGCTTTGTGGGGTTGATTGCCTCTGTTGAAGTTTTGCTCGGTGAGGCTCATTTAGCCTTCAGGAGTGCTTCCTTGGTGGGGCTCGCTGCCTTTGCTGAAGCTTGCTTTGCGGGGTTTACTGCATGAAGGCGAAATCTTGCCGCAGAGCATTGCAACCAGGCATGGCCTGAAGATTGGCGCGCAATGCATCTGGATAGTGAGGCTCTTCATGTGAGCGCCCGTCTCGCCACTCCCAGCCCCCAAAACCCTCTTCAAGATGCATCATTATTGCTGGCTTCTTACTGAAACGAGGGGTATATCGAGTTGTTTCGTGTGTGTGCGTGTGCGAGAGAGAGAGAGAGAGAGAGAGAGAGGAGAGAGAGAGAGAGAGAGAGAGAGAGAGAGAGAGAGAGGAGAGAGAGAGAGAGAGAGAGAGAGAGGGGGGGGGGGGAGGGGGAGAGAGAGAGAGAGAGAGAGAGAGAGAGAGAGAGAGAGAGAGAGAGAGAGAGAGAGAGAGAGAGAGAGAGAGAGAGAGAGAGAGAGAGAGAGAGAGACAGAGAGAGAGAGAGAGAGAGAGAGAGAGAGAGAGAGAGAGAGAGAGAGAGAGAGAGGAGGGAGGGGGGAGAGACAGAGAGAGAGACAGAGAGAGAGAGAGAGAGAGAGAGAGAGAGAGAGCTTGTGAATACGTGCGCGCCTATGTGTGTGTGTGTGTGTGTGTGTGTGTGTGTGTGCGCACGCGCGCGCGCATGTGCGCCAGCCTCAAAACACTGCTTTAAGTTGCTCAGTAAGAGCTCGGGGTTTCCCTCTCAGCATCCGTATTCCAAAGTTATCCTTGCCAGGCCCAGACTCGGAACGCTCTTTCAATAGGCTCCACTGGGTTCCTTTACTTAAGGCGGGCGTACTTCGGCGTTTAAACTGTACATAGAAATTGGTACTGCCAGTCCCTGCCCCACAAGGCTGAGGTGGCTCGGTCGTTCTGGCTTCCAACTAAGTAGCCTTCTAATGCTTCGCCTGGGAGAATGCCTTGGATGCTCCTTGGGGAGGATTGCGTCAGAAACAGGTGTATCTGAGAGAGCAGTGTGCCAGAGATTGACATTTCCGCCGACTCCATGCGTGTATGACAGCTCCCTGCTCACACCGATCATGTGCCTTGTGCGTTTGATTTCCTTTGAATGGCATTTGGATGTGCTTACGGCAGATTTCTCATGGCGCGGATCATGCCTGCTGGGGTTTTACTTATATTTTTTGTTTCTTTGAACGATATGTGGATGCGGGTACGGCAGGTTCCTGCTGGCGCCGATCACATGTCCATGTTTAAACTATATTTTTTCCCCTCGAAAGGTTTGTGTGTGTGGGAGTACGGCACTGATCACCTGTCCCTGTTGGCATTCCATATTTCAAAGTTTTCCGCGCTTGACCGGGGTGTGTGTGGGGTTATGGCAGGTTCCTGCTGGCGCCGATCACGTACCCGCTGGCAGCACTGCTGGACAGGATGGTGGGGCGGGACATTGGCATGGTGTACAGCGTCGAGGAACTGAAGCGCCTCATGTATGCTCCCGCCCACCCCCCCCCCCCCCGGCTCATCTTGTTGCGCATATTGTTTGCATTTGTCTTGGTGATTGCAAGTTTTTGTTTGGTTGCAAGTTTTCTGTTGGTTGCAAGTTTTTCGTCCACGCGCAGCCGCATCTATTCAAATAACATACCTCCACTCCATGTGTGTTCTACATCAGGATCGGTTTGAAAACAGTTTATCTCAGCCATGTAAACAAAGTGTCCTAGTATATCCTACCCCAAACCCTATCCCCCTCTCCCGCGGCCGCCTGTGTGTGTGTGTGTGTGTGTGTGTGTGTGTGTGTGTGTGTGTGTGTGTGTGTGTGCGTGTGTGTGCGTGCGTGCGTGCGCGTGCGTGTGTGTGTGTGTGTGTGTCTGTCTGTCTGTCTGTCTGTCTCTGGTGTTTTTGTTTGGGGGGGGGGGGGGGGGCGCCTGTTGCACCGAAGCCTCTTTTCTGGTTTAGATGGGCCCGTTTAGTTGTTTGGTTACATGTGGGGGCCCAATCATGGGTCCACGTGCCCAAGCTGCTGCTGCTGCTGTCTCATGAGGATCCAAGGGAGCGAGAGTCAAAGTGATGGGAGAGGGCAAAAATAAAGAGCAAAGTTGGTGACCCAATTTCCTGTTGGGTTTGAACCGGGGAGCCTTGGTGCCACAGAGAAATTCATGTGACGGACCCATGGGCACAAGCCGAGTCGGGCCTCACCAGGGCGGACCAGCAGTTGATTTTGGGTGCGCTGGACTATAAACGGAAGCGCGTGCGTGACGTGATGACGTCCCTGGACAAAACGTTCATGTTGGACCGCTCCACGCGCCTGAATTTCCAAACCATGCTGGCCATCTACAAGAGCGGCTTCACCCGAATACCTGTGTATGAGGGTGTGCGTCAGAATATTGTGCGCCACCCCACACCAACACTGTTTTTTTCCTGTCAGAATATTGTGCGCCCGTGTTCCGCCCGCTGCTGTTGGTCTGCGTCTTGCTATTGCCCTTGTCCTGTGTTGTTGTGCTGTTGTCGTCATCGTCCTCGTCTTTGGTGTTGCTTCTCCGCATGTTTTTGGTGCTGCCTCCTCCCACTCCCTCTCCCAAAAGTAGCCAAACAAGCACAGAATCACGTGCACACTGAGGTCCCCCCCCGCCAAACACACACACACACACACACACACACACACACACACACACACACACACACACTCACACACACACAACACACACACATACACACACGCACACACACACGCACGCGGACATGCACACACAGACACACACACACACACACACACACACACACACACACACACGCACACCCGCACGCATAAACGCTCGCACGCATGCGCGTGTGAGTAAGCTTCATGTAATTAGCATCCCCAACCCCCCTCTCCCTCCCTCCCTCACCCCCCCCCCGCGGCGTCCTCGCCCCCCCAACCCTCCCATCCACAGAACCATATGCTGTCTTTACCAAACATCGGTGCTGCAAGAAGAAACGCAGCGCGCCCTGGGTCTCCCCGCACCGAGAAGCGCAGTGCCTGTGTATCGCTAGGAGACGCAGCCTTCCGCGTTTTTGGGAGCGGCCTTCACATCTCATCCTCTCTTTCTGCGTGCTTCCCACACTAGCATACAGTTTCAATGTATGCTGGTGCATTATGTTTCTTTTCTGCTTGCTTCCCACACTAGCATACAGTTTCAATGTATGCTCGTGCATTATGTCTCTTTCTGCTTGCTTCCCACACCAGCAGTCAGTTTCAATGTATGCTGGTGCATCTCTTCTAATCTTTTCAGCGCCTTCTCTTGCGGCTTTTAGCTTAGGTCCATGGAGGTTGCGCACCCCGCTGGTTTGATAACCCGCAATGGGTTTTGGAAACTTGCAAGGGGTTTTGATCCGTCATTCGCACCTGTGGTTCAACGCCCCTTGTCCTGATCGACATGAAACTCCGCAGAAGGGATTTGAACTGTACAGCTCACACATATGATCCTTGCTTGTGGTTTGGTACCCTTTATTTTGATCAAGTGGAAAATCCGCAAGAGGGTTTTGAACTGTGATTCTTACTCATGTTTCGAAAACCCTTATCCAAATCGCTTTGAAAATCCCCAAATGGGTCCTGAGCCGTGATTCTTACTTATATACTGCTACATCTCTGGTTTACTTATATAATAATACATCTATGGTTTACTGATGTGATGGTACATCTCTGGTTTACTCATAATGGTACAACTCTGGTTTACTGATATGACGGTACATCTCTGGTTTACTAATATGACGGTACATCTCTGGTTTACTTACATAGTGGTACATCTATGGTTTACTTACATGATGGTACATGTATGGTTTACTGATATAATGGTACAGATATGGCACTTTTCCTGATCGATGTATTAATTGCGACAGGTGGGCATCTTGTACGCAAAGGACCTCATTCTGATCGACTCGGATGACGAGGTGGAGGTGGGCGCAGTCGTTTCCTTCAGGTACTGCACTTCCCCCCCCCCCCCCCCCCCCCGGGCCCCTCTACCACCCCCCTCCCTACAAGAGCGTTGCAGAAGTCTTGGCTGTGTCCTTCTAGCCCCCCCCCCCCTTTCCCCCCGGGGGCGACATCTCTACCCTCCAGGGCCTTGCATATGTGTTGGTAGTATCCTTGAGGTACCGCCCCCCTCCCCCCTGCTTCTCCCTGCAGGAGCATTCTGGAGTTTTTGGCAGTGGAAGGGTCCTTCAGAAATTGCCACCCCACCCCCTCTTCCCGCAGGAGCGTTCTGGAAATGTTTGCTCGTGTCGTTTGGGTACCCCTCCCCCCCCCCCCCCTACCCACAAGTGCGGTTTTATGAGTGTTGGTCATGTCCGTTAGGTACTGCCCCCCCCCCCCCTTTTCACGCAAGAGTGTTCTACACATTTTTGTAGCGTCCCTCATGCACGCCCCCCCCCCTTTGTGCAAGAGCGTTCTTTTGTGCAACAGCGTTCATTTGTGCAAGAGCGTTCTTTTGTGCAACAGCGTTCATTTGTGCAAGAGCGTTCTTTTGTGCAACAGCGTTCATTTGTGCAAGAGCGTTCTTTTGTGCAACAGCGTTCATTTGTGAAAGAGCGTTCTTCTGTGCAAGAGCGTTTATGCGAGAGCTTTTTTTTGTGCAAGAGCGTTCGTTTGCGTGAGAGTTTTCAATTTGCAAACGGTCATTTTTGCACCTGGCTATTATGGTGGAAAGTGGCCTCATGCTCCCAAAAGATTACCCCCCCCCCCCGCCGCACTCTGATGCTGCTGCTTTCCGTCTGTGCTCTTGCCGCGTGTCACTCTGCCCTCCCTCACGAACCCCCCCTCCCTCCCCTGGCGCGGGCGCGCGCGGGCACGCACACATACACACACACACACACACACACACACACACACACACACACACACACACACACACACACACACACACCCACACACACACACACACACACACATGCAAATAGATTATCCCCCTCCTCTCTCTCTCCCTCCTCTCCCCCCCTTTCTCCCCCCCTCTCCCTCTCCTCCCCCCCCGTCTCTCTCTCTCACACACACACGCACACACACACACACACACACACACACACACACACACACACACACACACACACGCACGCACGCACGCACGCACACACACACACATGCACACACACACACACACACACACATACATGCAAATAGATTATCCCCTCCTCTCTCTCTCCCTCCTCTCCCCCCCCGCTTTCTCCCCCCCTCCCTCTCCTCTTTCCTCTCTCTCTCTCACCCACACCCACACACACACACACACACACACCACACACACACACACACCACACCACACACACACACACACACACACACACACACAACACACACACACACACACACACACACACACCACACACACACACACTCACACGCACGGACGCGCACACACACACACACACACACACACACACACACGCACGCACGCGCGTGCGCGCGCTCGCACACACACATACATGCAAAAAAATTTTCCCCTCTTCTCTGTCTATCCCCCCCTCTCCCTCTCCCCCCCACTCTCTCATACACACACACACACACACACACACACACACACACACACACACACACACACACACACACACACACACACACACAGAGTGTGAGAGAGAGAGAGAGAGAGGGGGGAGCGAGGGAGGAAGGGAGAGAGAGAGTCCGTGCGCACTAGGGCACGCAGTTTGCTTTTGTTTGCGCGTGCCCAAAAAGCAAGTCAGACTTCTGCATACTGTCCAGGACTCGAACCTGGAGCCAACCTATGCAAATTAGGCAACCATCCTGCAACTGGAGGGGATATTGCTGAGAACATTTTTCCGACAACTATCAAGTGCTGTTTTCACGAGCGACCCAAACAAATGCATGTTCAAACCTACAGAAAGTCCCAGCTCAATGTCCTTTTCCAGATGATACAATTCAGATGCGGCAGAGCTCTGGCGAGTTACGGTTTCATGTTCATGCTCGGACGGGGCCCCCCTGGCCCGCTCATCTCGTTTTTCCTCTTTCATTCTTTGTTATTTGCCCTTTCTTTCTTTGTTACTTGCTTTATAGAACAAAGAAAGAAAACATGAGGAGATGTAAGAGGAGATAAACCTGAGAACTTTCATCTCCATGTCTTCCTCAGAGGAGCAGTCCCCCGATCAGTTTCACCATGACCTCCCCTTTTCCACCTCAGACAGAAAGCTTCCCCGAGCAGTTCCGCCGTCACTTCTTTTAAGGCAGATGATTTCATTTCTTGGTGTCTTGCGATTCCCTCTCGCTGGGGGCGGGCCCACGATCTGGGAGTGACTGACTTTATAGGGCTCTGTTTCTAA
>KV908585.1:0-12500 GCA_002005505.1 Botryococcus braunii | reverse complement strand
GTGTGTGTGTGTGTGTGTGTGTGTGTGTGTGTGTGTGTGTGTGTGTGTGTGTGTGTGTGTGTGTGTGTGTGAGGGGGGGGTCAGATACTGATGAATCCGTACAAGCACCGATGGTCTGAGCAAAGTACCAGAGCTGGTGCACCACGTGAAGCCATCGTCCAGTCTAATATCTTCATGTCAGGAACCATAAACAAACTTACCAGGCTGATACTTATTAGAGCTGCAGCATATCATAGATATGTGTGACAGTCTGGTTACTTTTCAGATCCGGAGACATAATTATTACATAATCATAATGAAGCTCTTTTTTTAATACGAATTTATGACAGTATTCATAAAATTGACAACCGAAGAAACAAAATCCAGCCCATAAGGCTATGAACACCCCAGATGTGAACGATGAGAAGCGGGATTTCGTGCAACCGTGTTCTGTACTTGGGTGTGTATGTTAACAACTTGTGTGCAAGTCGTCGCCTGCAACAAATGTCACAACCTGGGTAAGTTGCCAAGCCTGCAGAGCTCTGAGACACTAGCTAGAATCCTGCCTAATCCCAAGTCTGTTCCAAATTTGGTTTATACCCGTCCTCATTACCTTTCAAAGATCTTGCTCACCGGATTGTACCTGTCACTTGACTCCCAACAGGATGTACATGTCTCACAGCCTTTCCAAAGATGGTTTCCGAAATTATTCCAACATGAATACACCCTCGATTGGATCGGCATGTTCAAGCCAAGGCCACAATGACTGCTAAATTTATCAAGAAGATGAAAATCTCCCCACATAGGATTTATCCCTGATTGACTTCAGAATCTCCCTGTTTAATTTCCGAGACCCACGAAGTCCTGAAGTTTACCAAAGACAATGTCCCAAGACAAAGGTTTACAAAGTCACCTGCACTGCCCTCCCACGCATATCCCCGAGTGTCCCAAAGTGGCCACAGGATGGAGTGCAAAATCAAGTCGGGATGTCAATTACTTAACACCGAACAGGCAATCCCTGCCTTCTACCCCCGTTTAGCCGCGCCTGAAGGATGCCGACATGTCGACAGTGCTTCGGCCCACCCCCCCCCTCCCCCCCCCCCCACACACACACACACACACACACACACACACACACACACACACACACACACACACACACACACACACACACACACACACACACACACACACAAACACGAACGCGCGCGCGAGTGTATGTGTTGTACATGCTTCACCTCTCTCATCTTGTACAAAACATTGGCGCTAAACTTCCACAGGATTATGCCAGCCATTTGGCATGCAGGGCACAGGCTGCGAGGCGCGTGAGGCACAACACCCAGGAAAAACCTGGTCCCAGCGCTGCATGCGCCAGCATCACAAGAATTTGAAGCCTCTCACAACTGGCCCCAGTCTGAAGAGGCCAAAGCCAGGCGGGTCCAACATCGGTGACTCGTCCAACATCCACTCAACTTCCTCCTGCACAAACATTAAAAAATAATTGAAAGGGAAAACCCTGGCGAGGCATCACCTTCGCAAGTAAAGCTTATAGGGTTTCCGAGGCATCTGAATGAGTCACACTATTGAACAAGAAATGACAGAGTGAAATTTTCAACTTCGAAGGATGGCAGCAGCAAGGAATTGGCACAGCGCGGGAACAAAAGATGCTCGATAGAAATTTGACATCGGTAACCCCATGAGTCAATGTCACTCAGTCCAATTAGTCACCCCATGAGTTAATGTCACTCAGTCAAATTAGTCACCCATGAGTTAATGTCACTCAGTCAAATTAGTCACCCCAGAAGTGAATGTCACTCAGTCAAATTAGTCACCCCATGAGTTTATGTCACTCAGTCAAATTAGTTACCCCATGAGTTAATGTCACTCAGTCAAAATAGTCACCCATAAGTGAATGTCACTGAGTCAAATTAGTCACCCCATGAGTTATAATAATTAATGTCACTCAGTAAAATTAGTCACCCATAAGTGAATGTCACTGAGTCAAATTAGTCACCCCGTGAGTAAATGTCACTCAGTCAAATTAGTTATAACTCATTGGGTAATTACCCAATGAGTTAATGTTGCTCAGTCAAATTTGTCACCCATAAGTGAATGTCACTGAGTCAAATTAGTCACCCCATGAGTTAATGTCACTCAGTCAAATTAGTCACCCATAAGTGAATGTCACTGAGTCAAATTAGTCACCCCATGAGTTAGTGTCACTCAGTCAAATCAGGGTGTCTTGCCACCAAACCTTCAGGGACATCCAATTGTTAGTTGTGGATCTAGATTTTAGACAAAGTAATTGTCAACCCTTCAGTATAATGGCTGGCTCTGGATGTAAATTTGATTCCCTCCTTGCTTCCTGACTTTCGACTGAAAACTTCTTCAGTATCATGTCATCCAGACGCAATTCAGCAGTAATCGAGTCGTAATTTAGTCGAATTTGAGATCGGGTCGATCTGGATCACGTCTGAAATGTGCCGGAATCCCCGCTGAAGTTCTGAATGTAGGTCCGATCAAAGCTACTGATTAGAAACATTATGCTCTGAAGAAACAAGTGCAAAAGTACTTAAGATGGGTGCTCCTGTGTCACTGCAGTGGTTGGCGAGTACTGCATGAAAGGACAAAGGAGCAGCCAAAAAATGCGTTAGCACTTTTTCATTCAGAGCATCATGTCTAAATCAACCCCAAAATAAACTTCATCATAACCATGGCCCACTCCCGCAGAAGTACTTGCACAGCCTGAACTTAACATGCAAGGCATGCAAGACGTTGAGAAAGATGAGTGACAAGAGACGTTAATGATCAAAATTTATTCCAACTTCCAGCGTCTTTGCATTATCTTCACTCCATGGAGGTAAATAATGATACATATTCACAAACCATACTTAACATACTGTCGGGCAATGCAGACTTGCTGTGTGTGAAATTTCAGTCAGTAGTTTGATGAGTGGGAAATGTGAATAGGTAGTTCTAGGGAGGTGTATTCGAAAAATGTTATATAATACATGCTTATAAAGTTATACATACAAAAAGCATGTGCATTAATACAATATTGTATACATGGCTAGTCAAAAGTAAAAGTGGCCAGCATGGCTATTCATGTTTACAACTTGTCTATTAGTCGACGCCTGCTACATATGTCACAACTTGCTTACAACTTGTCTATTAGGAAACGCCTGCTACATATGTCACAACTTGCTAAGTTGCCATGCCTAAATAGCGCTAAGACTCCTTTAGCTTAAGTGCTGCCTGATCTCAAATCGCTGCCAAAGTTTGGTTTACACCCCTCCCAATCATTTGGCATGGATCCTGCTCAACCCTTGACATTTGACTCCTTACATACCGGCTAATCCCAAATCCCTTACAAATTGGTTTACACCCCTCCAAATCACCTTGCATGGATCCTGCTCACCAACTGTACTTGTCATTTGACTCCCAACAAGATGTCTCACTCCCTTTTCAAAGATGACTTCCCAAGTTGTTCCAATACACCACCAAATGGATCGGGATGCTCCAAACAAGGCCACAATAGCTGATATATTATTCACAAAGATGAAAATCTCTCCACATAGGAATCTCCCTGAATTTCTTTTTCATAGACCCGCGAAGTCTTGAAGTTTACCAAAAAGAATGTTTCAAGACAAAAAATCACAAAGGCACCTGCACTTCCCTCCCACGCGTGTCCCAGACCATCCCAAAATGGCCACAGGATGCTGACATTGCTGACAGTGCTTCGGCCACCCACCAACCAACACACACACATGCACAAACGCACACACGCACGCACTCACGGGCCCTATAAACAAACAAACACACACACACACACACACACACACACACACACACACACACACACACACACACACACACATGTGTGTGTGTACACACACACACACACACACACACACACACACACACACACACACACACACACACCCACGGACATGTTGCACATGACTTCATCTTTGAAGAGTGTGAATCAGATGCTGAAGTTCACTGTTCTGCTATTGTCAAGAGATGACAACGGGTGTCTGCTAGGTGCCTCTATCTACATCGCATACAAGTAATGTTATCGGCCGACAAGACAAACATGCCAGGATATGTACTACTTAAAATGAAAGTGTGAGAAAAGGTCAGGTTCACTGTAAGTGATGTCGAAATTTCAGAAAATACTAACATGCATCGTGATGCTGCAGCAATTGAGCAAATGAGCGCATAAAGTAGCCGGGCAGACCTTGACACCGCAAATAAGTTTTTGGATAAAAGCGGTACACCTCGATGTATGGGCCAAAATGTTTGTTCGTACACAATGAACTTTGAAAAAATGAACCCTTGATGGGAATTCCTTCGAAGGCCCGGTCACAATCTATGCTTCCATGTAAACCTACATGCAGAGAATGTGTGCGATTGTTTGTGAGAAAGAATGTCATCTGTGGAGGCAACTTGCGGTTGGAGTGAGTCACCTGCCGTAACTAGTACTTCTTCGGGGCGGCCACCTTTCACATGTAAAAGGTGGCCGCCCTAAAGAGTACAGGTGGTGGTAACGAATATCATCTGTTCAGAATCTGCTAAGCACCGCCACGCTAACAAGAGAAGTGATCTGTCCTGGAAGCCTCCTGAAGCCTGACGGAGTAGTGAGTGCTAGGAATTGCGCTTGCAAGCTGTGGATGTTTCAGGTGGCATCGATATAGACAGTAGGGCTTGACACTCTGGCACTCTGTAGCCAGTAGGGTAGCCAGTAGGATTTGACACTCTGGCACTCTGTGGCAAGTAGGGTAGCCAATAGTTATAGGGTGTAGCCAGTAGGGTAGCCAGTATACTACGTTGGGTGACACTCTGCCACTTATAGTATGCAATCAATTTGTATGAATGACCGTGTTTGGCAGCCGTTGATATTGGGAAGACTGAGCATTGCGTTATTATGCGCTCGCGAGCCGATCGGCTGCATGGTATGTAAAACCATGATATCGATATGTACTGTTCAATTAACATGAGGAGACACACGTAAATGATACTAGGAGTGCATTAAATCATATGGTTTGAGAAAAGAAATGCAGGAAAGCATGTAGCCATGATGAGTTCTGTTTAAGGGAGCTGACTCCCATGTGTACCAAAAGGCACTAGTAGATTCGCGAGTGTCCCATCTTCCATGCCGAAACGGGCTTGAACATACCAGTGTAACAGTCTGATTACTTAGAAGGCTACGAACTCCCCAGATGTGAACCATGAAAAGCGGGATTACCGCAAATCCATTTCGTGCAACAGTACATGGGTGTGTATGTCGACAATTTGTAAGTCGCCGCCTGCTACACATGTGCATGTACATGTCACAACCTGGTAGGTTGCCAAGCCTGCAGAGCGCTTGTAGCTTGAATCCTGCCTAATCCCAAGTCCCTTTAAAATTGATTTAAACCCCTCACGATCACCTTCCATGGATCCTGCTCACCAACTGTACTTGTCATTTGACTCTCAACAAGATGTCTCACTCCCTCTTCAAAGATGACTTCCCATGTTGTTCCACATACCTCTAGACATGCCACAATAGCTGCTGAATTTATCACAAAGATGAAACTCTCTTCACATAGGAATCTCCATGAATGGTTTCAGAATCTCCCTGATTGATTTTAGAGACCCGCGAAGTTTTGAAGTTCACCAAAGACAATGTCCTAAGAAAGGAGCTCAAGAAGTAACCCGCACTGCCCTCCCATGCACGTCCCTTACTGGCCCAGAATATCCACAGGATGGACTGTAAGATGTAGTCAGGATATGTTAATCACTTTACACAGAACCGGCGAGCCCTGTCTTCTGATTGGCTGAGATGCAGGATGCCGACAGTGCTTCGGCCACCCACCCACACACACCGACACCCCCCCGGCCTTCCCCCCTCTCACACACACACACGCACACACACACACACACACACACACACACACAAACACACACACACATACACCAACACACACACACACACTACACACATACACACACACACACACACACACACACACACACACACACACACACACACACACATACACACACAACCTCTAGTATCGGTTCCTCCAGTCTTCGGATTTGACGGGGACTCTGAGAGAGTTTATTCTCCACAAGTATTAATGCATAAGGAAACACATAGACATGGCAGGGAATCAGTTTCAGGAAATAGTGGTCAGAAGACATGCATTTATTATCATCAGAGGTAAAGAGGTGCATGCATATTAGGATAAGGGCCAAGTTCTATGGTTCTGGACTTGGATTCACGTAAGGATTCAGGAAATAGGCCTAGCCGTAGGGCTGGACAGCGCAATTCCAACGCGCTCATCTGAGAGTGCTGGAGGCGACAGAACCAGGGAACATGCAGTCATCTATGGTGTATTTAACGTGCTTTGCCCAATACACTGACTCATCTGTCTGATCACTGTATATTCCTCCATCTACAAACATCACCGTAGCTGTATTTGTGTAACCGCGCTCGAGGACAAGTCCCGAGTAGCAGCGGTACAATCGAAAGCGCAGTACGGTTGGAGGTTCAGTAGCTCGTTACAGGGCGGTATACCAGACGGTTGCCTTTGACGGCTGAGACGAGCGACACACAAGGAAGTAATGTATTGAATGGAATGCCTCATCCGTGTCCGTAAGCTCTCTATCTCTTCCAGCTGTTATAATTTGTCTCAGGAAGTATCAGATCTGTTATCTTGATCCCTTTCGAGCACGTTTATTGGTGTTGATTATACATTGGCTCATTTATCTGGATGATGTACTTATGTGCATAGCCATTCCCAATAATTAAAACTGACTTTGGGATCTTGCAGATCTTACATCCCTCCCGAGGAAGTGAGGGAGAGCCCAAGAACATAAACCAAAAAGGCGACAACTCGTTCTAACGACCGCAACAAAGATGTTTGAATTTGAAGTTTTGGCTTGTCTATGCATGTACATGCATATGTCGAATTACATTGGTGCTTAAGGGTAGCAGATACGTTCAGCGATTGTGTCGTTCCTGTGCCAACTCTTACGGCAGTGTTTGTCTTTCTTCATCTATTTTCACCATGCCGGATTGCGGCTAGGGAATCGCTTCGTGAATCGCCATATCGCCTCGCAATTATTTGCCAACCAGAAGGGAAATAATTTTTTGCCGTGCCTTTGGGCCATTGCTTTACAATGCATATATGGACATACGGATTTTTTACCATGCCTTTTGTTAGCGCCTTATGGTGTCGGCATAAACACATTTAAGTATATGCTTATACGTGTTTATGGGGCATTTGTTTCCCACTTGGATTCAAGACATGATGATGACATTTGCAACTTCTATCCCCTTCACCGGCCTGTTATCTCCAAGATCAGCTCTGAATGCTGTGCTTGCCGCCACTATATATTCGCTGAACGCACGGCCATCCCGTGCGCACATAGGGTTGCGTACCCTGACCGATCTATCCATGTAAACGTTGTACGACAGTTGTTGGCGCGCGCGCGGTACGGCTCTTCCTCGCCCGCTTAGGGTACGGGTGCCGGCTAGATATAAACTATGCCTATTGCTACAGTAAATGCCAGACTAGACAAAATACTATACCACTTCAAGAATTTGAAGCTTGTTCACCATACTTTGCAACCATGAGTAATACCATCACAGAGCTTTCGAAGGAACTGAATAACATTGACGCAACCCTCTTGTAGGAAGTGCTTAAAGCACTCTACTCAAAAGGCCAAGGAGACGCGGCAAGAAAACTGATGAGCAGCGCTCGTCGGGGACAGGGTTTGCTAACAAAATGAGATTATCTGGAACCATGATATTGATTTTCAGAATTGTTTTCTTAGTTTGCTGTACCGACAATTTTGTGACCTATTTGTTGCCGTGCAGATACAGGTCTCCTGGCCGACGCTAACTTGAGAATTGCCCAACTTACGGCCGACCTAGATAAAGGGAAGAGGGAACAAAGAGAGCAAGTGCAAGTGCTTCAAGACGAGAATAACGCACTCCGTAAGACGTTTACAAGGCGAATGAACGCGAGCCGGTCGCAGTTGCGAGGTTCGCACCCCTCAAGCTAATGGTTTTCTTCAAAGCCTTTCTTCAATTTCCAGTGGATCTTTTGCTGTCTGCGGAACAACGTTGTTTCCTTTTTGAATTTTATATTCCTATATTACTGTATGTGCGCTTGATTCTTATCGCCCAAACTATGGTTGCACCGACATGTTTTCTGACATAGATGTTTCTGACATAAATGTAACTATGTGTGCGTGCAGTTGCACACAGGCAAATAAGAATACTAAAAAAAGAAAGAGAAGAATTGAAAAGAGCAGAAAACGAAGAAGTGACAACACTGCCGGAAGAGAATGTCGCTTTGCATAAATGAGTTTTCTGCAAACGACAGCAGGTTCCAGAGTCGAGGTTCGCACCCCGAAAGCTAATGGTTTTCTTTAAAGCCTTTCTTCAATTTTAGATCTTTTTCTGTCTGCGGAACAACTTTGTTTCCTTTGGACTTTTATATTCCCGTACTACAGAATTTGCCTTTAAGTCTTATCGCGCAAACTATGGACAGAGGAATATTCATCAATGTGTCCCATGGAGAAGTCGCTCGAGCTCTGGTTACCCTTCTCATTGTAATGGCCTCACATCTGGCTGAAAAATGCTTTGTCTAGTCTTTGAAGCTATCCATATATATAATACTATATATAAATACTTTATATAGTATATCCATATATAGGGTATCCATATAGTATATCCATATATAGGGTATACATGATGGGGCTATTTGATACGACGTTTCAGGTGGCATCGATGTAGCCATTTGGGCTTGACACTCTGGTACTCTGTAGCCAATAGGCTAGCCAGTAGGGTTTGACACTCTGGCACTCTGTGGCCAGTAGGGTAGCCAATAGCTATAGGGTGTAGCCAGTAGGGTAGCCAGTATAGTACGTTGGGTAACACTCTGCCATTTGTAGTATGCAATCAATTTGCATGAATGACCGTGTGTGGCAGCTCTTGATATTAGAAAGACTGAGCATTGCGCGCGCGCGCGCACACACACACACACACCCCCCCCCCACACACACACACACACACACACACACACACACACACACACACACACACACACACACACACACACACACACACACACACACACACACACGCACGCACGCACGCACGCACGCACGCACGCACGCACGCACGCACGCACGCACGCACGCTCTCACGCACGCACGCACACACACACACACACACACACACACACGCACGCACACACACACACACAAACGCACACGCACACACACACACACACACAAACACGCACGCGCGCGCGAGCGTATGTGTTGTACATGCTTCACCTCTCTCATCTTGTACAAAAAAGTGGCGCTAAACTTTCACAGGATTATGCCAGCCATTCGGCATGCAGGACACAAGCTGCGAGGCGCGTGAGGCACAAATTCCAAGACAAACCGGGTCCCAGCGCTGCATGCGCCAGCATCAAAAGAATTTGAAGTCTCTCACAATTGGCCCCAGTCTGAAGAGGCCAAAGCCAGGTGGATCCAACATCGGTGACTCGTCCAACATCCACTAAACTTCCTACTGCACAAACATTAAAAAATCATTGAATGGGAAAACCCTGGCGAGGGATCACCTTCGCAAGTAAAGCTTATAGGTTTCCGAGGCATCTGAATGAGTCACACCATTTAACAAGAAATGACAGAGTGAAATTTTCAACTTCGAAGGATGGCAGCAGCAAGGAATTGGCACAGCGCGAGAACAAGATGCTCGACAGAAATTTGACATCGGCAACCCCATTAGTTAATGTCACTCAGTCGAATTAGTCACCCCATGAGTTAATGTCACTCAGTTGAATTAGTCACCCCATGAGTTAATGTCACTCAGTCAGATTAGGCACCCCATGAGTTTATGTCACTCAGTCAAATTAGTTGCCCCATGAGTTAATGTCACTCAGTCAAATTACACCCCGTGACATAAGTCTCCGGGGTTTAGCGGTACCCATCGACTTGAAGGCCTGTAACTTTGTCCGTACGCAATGCAATTCAGAATTGTGACCCTTGATAGGTAGTTCCGGTGATTAATTACCTGATGTCACAGTTTTTGTCCGGCCCATGAATGATTTGAGGTATAAATTGGGCGCTGCCGTACAGCCTGTAATCAGCAACGTGGCTACCGAAACTCGCACCCCTGTGTGTAGCTGGGCCTAACTCCCTACACAGGGCTCTAAAAATCAGAAAACTTGATGCGTTGGATGTGAATATTCATACAAATGCGTTTGGGAAAAATCGATGATGGTTGGTGGGAGCTAGAGCGTTTTCACAACATTGAAGAATCCGGCGTGAGTTTTTGCCGGATTCAATCCCTTTTTATGCACGCTCCATTGTGCATAGGTGAGAAATAAACTTTAAAAAAATGGCTGGAGGACATTGAATACTCCTTCCCTCTGGGCTGGAAGGCTGGGGTCGGATCCTCCTCGCGGAGTGTGTAGCATTTCCTAGGGTATAATGCTCTAGTGGTCCTTGGCATTGCTCTATGACTTGCCATGTGATCTTGATCGCAGTACAACCTCGCTCAGGTAGTTCGCTCGGTTGCCCGACTACGCGTCAGTGGCAGTACAATATAATTCAACCCACCCTGGGTTTAAGAGTACGCTTGCGAATCATTCATGTAACATCTTTTCGGTGGTCCCACGATTCTGTCTGCTTTCTAAAACCTCTTCCGCTTTGCTACGTTATATGACAGAGTGTGAGGAAAATGCAAAGGTGCGAGCCAGGGCAATACCTTGATAGTGATGTTTCTCAAAGAGCCATTTTTTGGGGGTTCACAGTCTTCGACGTGCTGTACCTTAAAAAGTACATTTTTACCGGTAATTTTTCGTCAGTAGCTTTCTATGCTCACGCACAGCTAGCATGCAAAACTTGGGGCATGCACGCTGTGTATTCTGCTCAAAAACAGCAGCAAATTGCAAAGTACCAAACCCGGAGACTTATGTCACGGGGTGTTAGTCACCCATAAGTGAATGTCACTCGAGTTTGACTGAGCTCAGTCAAATCAGTCACCCCATGAGTTAATGTCACTCAGTAAAATCAGGGTGTCTTGCCACCATCCCTTTTAGGGACATTCAACTCTTAACTGTGGATCTAGATTTTAGACAATCTAAGTGTCATTGCTTCAGTATAATGGCTGGCTCTGGATGTAAAATTGATTCCCTCATTGCTTCCTGACTTTTGACTGTAAGGTTCTTCAGTATCATTTCATCCAGACGCAATTCAGCCGTAATGGAGTCGTACTTTAGTCGAACTTGAGATCGGGTCGATCTGGATCACGTGTGAAAGTTGTCGGAATCCCCGCTGAAGTTCTGAATGTAGGTCCGATCAAAAACTGCTGATCAGAAACATTATGCTCTGAAGAAACAAGTGCAAAAGCACTTGAGAGGGGTGCTCCTGTGTCACTGCAGTGGTTGGCGAGTACTGCATAAAATGACAAAGGAGCAGCCCTCCCAAATCCGTTAGCACTTGTTCATTCAGAGCATCATGTCTAAAGCAACCCCAAAACAAACTTCCATCATAACCATTGCCCACTCCTGCAGAAGTGTTTGCACAACCTGAACTAAACACCCAACGCATGCAAGACATTGATAAAGGTGAGTAACAAGAGATGTTAATGATCAAAATTTGTTCCAACTTCCAGCGTCTTTGCATTATTTTCACTCCATGGAGGTAAATAATTATTCATATTCACAACCATACATAACATACTGTCGGACAATGCAGACTTGCTGTGTGTGAAATTTCAGTCAGTAGTTCGATGTGTGGGGAATGTGAATTGGTAGTTCTAGGGAGGTGTATTTGAAAAATATATCATATAATACATGCTTATATAATTATACGTATAAGCATGTGCATTTGTATACGTATACGTGGCTAGTCAAAAGTAAAAGTGGCCAGCATGGCTATTCAAACTTTTGGACCATAAACAAACTTCGCAGGCAAAATGCTCGCATGCCGAAGTAGGCTTAGCATGCCAGTGAAATATCATGGTATCTTTAAATTTATCGAGTTTATAGACACATTTAAAAACCTCCACTTTGTTTTGACCACAGAAGTGTTCATACATTGAAAACCGTCGAAACAATATCCAACACAGATGTTAGCGAACACCCCAGACTTGAACCACTGGAAGCGGGATTACCGCACATTCATTTTGTGCAACAGTATTCTATACATGGGTATGTATGCTTACAGCTTGTGTGCAAGTCGTCGCCTGCTACATATAATACATGTACCTGCTTGTACAAGCAGGTAAGCTGCAAATTCAAGTCACCCGCAGTGGCCCCCCAGGCATGTCCCCAAATTGGGGGCACTAGTGTTCCAAGTCGGCCACAGGATGGAGTGCAAAATAAAGTCAAGATATGTCGATCACTTCACACCGAACAGGCGACCCCGGTCTTTGAATGGCTGAGCTGAAGGATGCCGGAATGCCGGCAGTGCACGGCACGTGGTTCGCCCCCCCCCCCCACACACAT
>KV908584.1:204189-229953 GCA_002005505.1 Botryococcus braunii | reverse complement strand
GAGAGAGAGAGAGAGAGAGAGGAGAGGAGAGAGACGAGAGAGAGAGAGAGAGAGAGAGAGAGAAGAGAGAGAGAGAGAGAGAGAGAGAGAGAGAGGAGAGAGAGAGAGGAGAGAGAGAGGAGAGAGGAAGGAGAGAGAGAGAGAGAGAGAGGAGAGAGAGAGAGAGAGAGAAGAGAGAGAGAGAGAGAGAGAGAGAGAGAGAGAGAGAGAGAGAGAGAGAGAGAGAGAGGGGGGGGGGGGAGGGGGGGGGAGGGAGGGGGGAGGGAGGAGGGAGGGAGGGGGGGGGGGGAGAGAATGTTCATTTACGAATCTAATCGCCTCCCCCGCTTTGTCGCCGCGCCCTCCAATACCTCCTTCCATGGGGCCCCCCTTCCCTCCCCCCCCCCTGTCTCTTTGTGGGTGGGTTTGGGGGGGGGGGCGTGGAAGCCCGCGCGTCCGTGCATGTGTGTGTGTGTGTGTGTGTGTGTGTGTGTGTGTGTGTGTGTGTGTGTGTGGTGTGTGTGTGTGTGTGCGCGTGCGTGCGTGCGCGTGTGCGTGTGCGTGTGCGTGTGCGTGTGCGTGTGCGTGTGTGTGTGTGTGTGTGTGTGTGTGTGTGTGTGTGTGTGTGTGTGTGTGTGTGTGTGTGTGTGTGTGTGTGTGTGTCTGTGTGTGTGTTGGTGGGAGGGGGAGTGGGTATGTGAGGAAGCTCTCTACACCTGCCTTGAAAGGAATGGATAGCGTCAAGGCTGATGTGAAGACAACCATCAGCCAAAAAAATCCTACAACGCCCTCCTCTGCCGCCCCCTCCCCACAACACACAGAACAGGGGCCTACTCTTAGCGTATGGCCACAGACCTAGTGGGGTTATGAAGTACTTCAGTTCCCATCGCCATGTCCCGTTGTTGGGCAGCTTTGTTTGGGCAGCTTAACAAGAGGGGGGACGGGTGGATGGACCGCCTTATCGATTGATCTGCTTGCTCATTCCCAGCCCATTCATCACGGAACTGCCCATCAAAAGTTGTCAGCAGAAAAAAAGGTCTATTAACGGATGACTTCACAGCGGCTTATTTGCCGCCAACTTGGAACCTGAGCAGCAGGGAAATTAGGGGGAAGTGAAGACAAAGAGACAAATCGTCGGCTCTCCGTCTGTTGGGATCATGCTTCGTCTGTTTCGGTTCATGTATTATTCACTTGGCTTCCCGTACTAACGTGCTGTGTTTCTTTAAGGTACCATCCACCACAGGACATCCCTTGCCTGCCCTCTTCTTTTCCCCCTAACGGTTTCTTCATGCCCCGGCCAGGATTATGCTGCTTTCGGTCTGCAGCTGACTGGGGGAGAAGTTCGGGGTTCAGGTACTTTTCGTCTCATATTCTCCGCACATCTAGACACAGGGCCCTGGCCGGGGCAGTAGTTTTCTGTTTGGAACTCGTTTCTTCCTTGTTTCATTGGATTGTTTGTGTGTGTGGGTATGTGTATGTGTTGTGTTGTTGTGTGCCTTGTATCTCTGTGTGGGTGCGGCTGTGTGCGTGTGTGTGGCGCTGTGTGTGTGTGTGTGTATGTGTGTGTGTGTGTGCGTGCGTGCGTGCGTGCGTGCGTGTGTGTGTGTGTGTGTGTGTGTGTGTGTGTGTGTGTGTGTGTGTGTGTGTGTGTGTGTGTGTGTGTATGGGTGTGTCTGCTCCATTGGGTGGTGGGTCGGTTTGTGTGTTATGTTTTGTTGGGGATGTTGTGTCGTGTTGTGTGTGTGCTTGTATATGTGCGTGGGTATGTGTGTGTGTGTGTGTGTGTGTGTGTGTGTGTGTGTGTGTGTGTGTGTGTGTGTGTGTGTGTGTGTGTGTGTGTGTGTGTGTGTGTGTGTGTGTGTGTGTGTGTGTGTGTTTCGTTGGGTTCAGTGTTCGTTGGCTCTCTCTCTCTCTCTCCCCCTCTGTCCCTCTTTCCCCCTCTGTTCCCCCCCCCTTCTCTCCACCCCCCTTCTCTTCCCCCCTCTCCCCCTTCGCCCCCCCCCCCCTCTCTCTCTCTCTCTCTCTCTCTCTCTCTCTCTCTCTCTCTCTCTCTCTCTCTCTCTCTCTCTCTCTCTCTCTCTCTCTCTCTCTCTCTCTCTCTCTCTCCCCCCCCCCCCCTTTTTTCATTTCTCTCCTCTCCCTCTCTCCCCCCTTCTCTCTCCGTATACCCTCTCCCCCCCCCTCCGTCTCCTCCTCATCTTTCTGTTTTCTTGTTGTTCTCTTCCCTTTCACACATAATTTTGCCCGATCTATATACTTTTTGCACCTGCAGCTCTTCGGCTGTCGACACGTGACTATTGGGGCACTGGGGGCCTGAGACTGATACATTCACTTTTCTCTCTAATTCACGAAGCAACACGAACTATCAAAACAACAATGGACAGGGGCGATGTCTCGAGCATTAAGTCCCGAGATTGCATTATCATATGATAATGCAGCTCCACTTTGAGCTTTCAATGCTTCTTACAAAAGGCTGAAGACAGGCCATCAGTTGCAACAGCTCCGGTTTGTCAGCCTAGAGCATCCTGTCTCCACCACCAATACGTCTCATAACACCACAGACAGCCTTCTCATCACAGACAGGAGCACATGCCAGTTGACGCACTCCAATGAAACCCATGCTAACTAATGTACAGCCCAAATGTCAGCCCACAATGAAGCACGCTACGATCGGCTCAAAAACTTAGCTGCAAATGCAGATTTTTGCTACATACACCAGAAACGGAAGTCCTCAATCAAGAAGGTCTGTAATCAAACCCATGTGAGCAAAGTCATCCATGCCACCTCCTGGCGTGTCCTGAGCCGGCGACACAGTTTCACCAGCCCTCTGCAAGCCCCACAGTCGATTTGTGAGACACCAGCCTGGTCAGGAACTACAGATACTGTTCAAAACATGGCAAGCAGCATACACATTGCGAGAGCAGACACAAGGCCCGTTTTGCTGTTAATGGAAAGATTGAAGAAACAGAGGCATTTGCTAATTTGGACCCAGAACCACGTGTCAAAGAACGAAACAAGTCATGCAAGAAAGAGAGAAGGGGCTTCAAGTTCAGAGCTGACCAGACGGCCATATTTACACTCTGTTGTAAAGGATTGAAGGCAAGTCCGTAGCTGAGCCACAAGCGGTCAAAAATTCCAAACAAGTCTGAAAAACCTACCGGCCTAACTGGCAGCTGCAAAGGGGTGCAGGAGGCGCGCCCGGCCGGGGGGGGGGGGGGTGTGGTACCTTTGATTGAATGGGGGGCGTCAGAAAGGGAGCAGTTCCTGGGGGTGGGCAGCGGTACATGGCGGCACGGAAACCATTCTCCTGCCCAGTATTCATGACCTGCATGGCAGGCAAAGCAGTGCTTCCTGGAGGTAAAGACGGCCCCCCATCCACTGAAGAGTCCCCATTTGGGCGATGACCCTGGTGGCTCTCGCTAGGTGCGACAGCCGCAGCACGTACAGGCCCCGGAGGCAATGGTGCATTTGAAGCCGCACCAGGTCTTGGCGCTAGATTTGGAAGGCTGCCACTCGGCAGCCTGTGTGTGCCCGCCGCTGCATTGCGGTAAGATGGGGCCAGGGGTGGGCCTGAGTGAACAAGACCTGCTGAAGCAATCCCATTTGCTGAGGGCGCAGCTGGGTGTGGCGGTGCCGACATAGCACTGGAGATCCCAGCAGGAACAAAGGGCACAGCAGCTCCGTTGAGGGTTTTCGTGATGGTCGGCGCGCTTGCAGTCTTCCCGGACCGTTGCGCAACTGCACCGTATGGTTTGGATACAGCTGCTCCCACAGGTTGCTTCTGCAGCTGGCTCACAGCTTGCGCCAGAGCTGCAATACAACACCCAATTTTAATGGCAGCCAAAAAAACTACTGCATTTCTGTGTTGGATAAGCACAGAGCCTACAAAGGACGATGAAAGATTTTCTACATAGCAATGGAGGTTGAAATTAACAGACAACTACCCCATTGAAACTCTTTGCCCCCCCACCCCCCCCCCCAAAAAAAGGGAAAAACAAAGAGAAAACCCCTACCCTCCTCTTTATAATTTCCCACAGGCAAAACACAATATGCCTGAGTTCAATGAAATAAAGCCATGAATTGAACATTCACACAACCCACCCACCCACACCCACACACACACACACACACACACACACACACACACACACACATACACCCACCGACCCACACAGAGACACACACACACACGTGCACAGAGAGGGTGAGGGGGAGCGGGGGGCGAGATGGATGGAGATGGAATGGGGGACGCAGGTGCAGGCAGGGGCACGCACGTTCTGGAACGGAGACTGTCCGAACCGGGCGCAGCGCACGCTCAACTGCTGCAGTAGCCTCCTTCAATGCTGCCGCAGATGTGTCAGGCATCTGACTTGGACGAGCAACGGCTCCATTGCTCAAGCCAGGGGATGAACGCTGCTGCCAGACTTGGCATGACGTACACGTGCTGTACTGCTCCCTGCATGGGGTGGGACTCCTGGACCATTAGGCATTCCCAACCCGCCATTCCACGGTGGTCGCCCCATGCGGATCCCTGCAAGCTGGCCTGCAGTTTGACTCATGCCTGCCCCAGCCACACAGCAACGATTAGATACACCTGGGTGAGACAACTGAAACATATCAGGGACCCGTGTGGCAAGATGTATTGTTCTGGCATCATACTGAACATCTGGTACTCCAGGCCCCTTGAAGCCCAGCCATCTAACGAGCGATATCTTCACTATCTGTACATAGAAGTTGCCCCCCCCCCCCAAAAAAAAGGGGGGGTTGGAACTAAAACATAACACACACACACACACACACACACACACACACACACACACACACACACACACACACACGCACACGCACACGCACACGCACACGCACACGCACACGCACACGCACACGCACACGCACACGCACACGCACACGCACACGCACACACACACACACACACACACACACACACACACATTAAAGACACCCATGAGCCAGAAGATCACGACCCGTTCAGGTTAAACATATACGTCAAGCGTAAACAGCCCAAGACATCAGGCTACTCAGGCGCAGTCATATGTCAATCTGAGCATAACCACAACCATAACTACCTACACCGTGGGCAGGAAAATTTCTGACACCAATGTCGAATGAGGACGCAAGGCAATAATTGTAACAAAGCATGCGCACCACAGCACAGAAGACCAACCATAGCAGAACTAGCCCAACAATTATTGGTTCAGAATAGGCTCCGCACCATTCTCAAGTCCTTGCATAGAATCAGCCGCAGGCCCAACACCAGCTGCCTGCCGGGAAAGCACGGTGTCACCCTCATCGGAAACAGCAAGACCGTTTGGCCGGCCATGCAAGGCCCCAGGCGATTGTGGAGGAGACGAGAGCCTCGAGTCAACCGAGGCATCACTCATCGTGCTTGCCAGGTCTCCAACGGTTGTCGTGCTGCAATAAACTGTATTTTTAGGCTACTTCCACTTGAGGTCCGTCAAGTCTTACAGGACTACGACTTATGCCCAATATGTGCGAGAACAGACCGCACCAGGTCAAAAGCAAGCCAAACATTGTCCATGCTGTTGTTTCCCATCAATAAATGAAGTGGGTCGTGTAACACAGCATTCCATGCCACAAAGAATATGGTACTAAGTTTATATCAAATTTCGGTAAAATGTCCAGAAGCAACATGTTGCAATCCCCACAATCCCTAAGGGAAAGAAATACCGGCCCTTTCAAACATTCACCCTTATTCCCCTTCCCCCTGGTTCTCCAGCTTGCACACCCCTATCCTACTACAACATCAGTAAGCACCCCCCCCCCCAACACTCACACGCGCCCGCGCGCGCGAGAGGGAGGCGTGGGATAAGGGAGAGGGGGGGGGGGCACTCTTCATGCTCCAACAATTTCTAAGCTTAGGATTCTTACCTTGCTGAGCCAGCAAAAGACGTTGAGGATATTAATGGCAATGTCGGGGTAACCCTGCCGCCCAGGACAGCAACAGCCTGACTTTTCAACAGTGAAATCTCGGCTTCCCTCTCCGCTAGAAGCCCTCGAGTTTCCGCCAGGGCTGCTTCCGCGTGATGGAGCGCCTCCCGGTGAGTCTGCAGCTCATGCTCCAGGGTCTCCACTCTCTGACCAAGCTGTGCTACCGTGCTTTGCAGCTTGAAAACGTCAGCTGTTCGTCCCGGAGGAGTGAGGTCTTGTTGCACAGCTTCCACCTGATACCAAAGAGCACTCACCCCTTGAGCAGAAAGCCATGCCAGCGAGCCATGGTATGCCCCCATATGGCCTAAAACTGCTACATCAATTTAGGGCACAGCATACACATCCCTTCCAACAAGTGGGCAATCTTGCAAACAGTGCAAGTCTTGCTACCATCAGCAATTCTCTTGCTGCAAATACTCCATCACACCAATACATCAACCATTCACAAAGCGAGTCCCCCAAACAGCTGTGAAAGTGTTTTAGAACCTTGCTAAATGGGATTGACGAGTATCCACATAATCGCAGGAGTAAATAAGGTGTACTTGGAAGCAGGCATATGCTGCTCCTTCACAACGCAGCTGTCTATGATGTTGTTGTCATGGATGACATGCTGTGTACTCACCTCATCAGAAGGTACGGAGCTAGAAGAGTGGGATGCCTCACTGTATGCATCCTCACTGTCTACAACACTTGCACTGACTGTGCACTCCCCCCGTGCACTCGTTCCAGCTTTGCTATCCTCTCCTGGCTGACCCTGCCGCTCTGTAACATCTGGCTCTCCTCCCCTGCAGTGCAAGTATATGTCCAGCCTTCAGATGCTTATCTTCACCCGGACTCTCGTTTGTAGCCACTGGGAATCATATGCTGTTGCTCCACAATGACAGCCTTTGCAAAAGCATCCTCCCCAACAAACTATCCCTAGCTTGTCTTCAGGCCACCTACCGTAGCAACCTCACGACCCCACAATCCTCCACAGTCCTTAGCCAAACCTCAGTACAATCCTACACGGAGCTGGCAACAAAGAGGAAAGAAAATTGCCATGCTGCTGGGACAGCCCACGGGTGACAACATGCAGGACCGACCCCCAAGTCTCACTTAAAATATAGGGAGCCCTCTCCTTTCTCTGGCATTTTCAATCTCTTAACTGCAAAAGAACATACTCCACATGCACGCCTCCAATCCTTGACACAGGTAGAGGCATGAGCAGCACTCCAATCTGCACAGCAGGCTATCGACCCCTTGGGCTTTCAGCATGAGCCAAAGAGCCATAATGCAGTAATACAATTTACGGAGAAGAAACACGTACCATAAGGGGGAAGGACGAGGGACCTTTCCTGCAACACCAAAAACAAAAACAAAGTGCCGTTTCCTGCAGAGCAAGATGTCAAGTTTTGGGAAGCCCACAGCTGATTTGCCAGCCTCGCAAGCTGTGTTCCCAGTCAGTAATTACCTTCCAGGAGAGTCCGAGTCATCATCTGAGGCGGGAGGAGCCTGAATTGTATCAGACAGTAGGGGTTTTGCATCCCCTCGGGATTCTAGGAAAGAGCTGCTTTGCGGCGCACGCCGTGCCCGAGCAGAAGCGGCAGCTTCCTGCAGTGCCGCCTCTCGCTCCTTTTCGCGTGCATCTTCTTCCCGCCTAAACAATCCACGGCATGCGGACACAAGTCGTTCAGAGTATCCTTGATACTTCCAGGCTAAATAGAAATGGGATCTTTGCAATAAATGATTGAGATACACACAACACCAATTCCCTCGATGGATTGGCAGGGTCTTCAGAACCAACTAGGTGCAGTACCCAGACAGCATACTGCAACCCTGAGAATCCTGGGTTGGCACACATGCAAGGTGACATCTGCCCTGCATTGCAACAAAGGACCCCATGCCCCAGATGGGTGGCTTCAAGCTTTAGTAATTTTTGAAATCCGCCGGACACACACACACACACACACACACACACACACACACACACACACACACACACACAGCGGCGCACAAAGGCAACATAAAACATGCAATGTGGAATAGCCACAGTAGTAAATCTGTTTGACAAAAACGACGCCAGGCAGCAACTGAATAAGTAGTAAGTTGAAAGAGCCAATGTACCGTCTGAGCTCTGCAGCCTCTCTCTCTTTCTTTGCCAATTCTTCCTTCTCCAATGCCTCTTGTGCCCTGCGTGCCGCCTCCCTCGCTTCCCTCTCTTTCTCTTCAGCTTCCTTCTTCTGGCGACGGCGCTCCTGTTTTCAAAAGCCAAGACCCTTCAAGCTCTGCAAAAATTTGGTCGCTTACGCAAACCCCTTTCAAAGCACCCATGAAGCATAGCAGGAATACGCGCCTGTCACCAATGCCCCCTGATAAATTGCTACCCACGCTCAACACACGATTCTCACTTCGCTAGTTCCCATTGAGACCACAAAACACCATCCAAATCATCGAAGCCTACCCTCCAACCCCTCATCGTATATCTGGATTGACATGAATCCTTCTCACGGAAGTCTGCGATTGGATTTTTATGCCCCCCGGGGAACTCTCTGACTCCCCCTTTCCCATCCCATCCGATCCCAACCCCTTGTGTGTGTGTGTGTGTGTGTGTGTGTGTGTGTGTGTGTGTGTGTGTGTGTGTGTGTGTGTGTGCGCGCGCGCGCGCCCCTTGTGTCCGTGCGAGATTTCCACCAGAAAGACCCCCGCACAGGACATACCTTCTTCTGCGCCCTCTTCTCCCGGTTCTTATCAGCCTTCTCTCCCTCTTGCATCTTTGAGTTCTCCACTTCCTTTATTAGCTCGTTGCCAAGCATGAGGGATACTGCTTCATGGTGGCTTTTCTGCAGGTCCCCCAAATCTGTTTAGATCTTTTCTTCTCAGATCCCCTGCCCAAATAGGTGGCTCGACAGCTACCGCAAAGAGCTGGTGGCACTTCACTTGTCGGTAATAACAACACTAATCACCACTTGCCATAAAATGCCATTTTCTATGCCACACCAGTCCGGACAGTTACCGCACGAATTGCCACTCGAGGAAATAACTTTGAGAAACACTAGGCGGAACACTTAATGAGCGCACGAACGCACACGCACGTGTGTGCATGTGCCCCCCTGGGAATATGTGCGTGGGGAAGGGGGGCGAACGAGAGAGAGAGAGAGAGAGAGAGAGAGAGAGAGAGAGAGAGGAGAGAGAGAGAGAGAGAGAGAGAGAGAGAGAGAGAGAGAGAGGGGAGAGAGAGAGAGGAAAGCGAGAGAGGGAGAGGATAAGGGGGATGGGTGAGAGAGAGAGACAAAGAGGCCCCTCGCAAGGCAACATTCTTCCCTTTGGGGAACCAACAAGTCTAAATCCATGTCATGTTCTCTGACCAACACAAGAGCAGACTTCAGGAGGTCAATAAGCTCCGTCCAAAGCAACATGCATGGTCGAGCAATGCGGGTATTGCAGGGACACACCTCCAGCTCAGCAAAAATGACTGACACAATAAACACTTCGACAGTGAGGCGACCAAAGTCAGCCAGACGACATTCGTCACGCTCCACAGAGTCCCTTCCATAATCATCGCCATCCTGCGAGGACACTGTCAATTGTCAGCCAGCATTGCAGCCGTGTTGCCAAACAGCCATGGTCCCATTATAATTGTCACTTGCAGACGTGCACAGAGCAGTATCCACAGCCACTGACATGTCTTTGTATTCCCCACCCACCCACCCCCCCCACACACCACACACCCCACACACACACACACACACACACACACACACACACACACAGAGAGAAGAGAGAGAGAGAGAGAGAGAGAGAGAGAGAGAGAGGAGAGAGAGAGAGAGAGAGAGAGAGAGAGAGAGAGAGAGAGAGAGAGAGAGAGAGACAGAGCACATTTTGCTGATGGCAAGTCAGGGAGTACACGCAGCCTCATTTGCCATTCCAGAACACAGCAAGCATTACCAGCAGCTTAAAAGAAAGCTCCCCCTGTTTGGGGTAAGGGGAGAGAGGGAAGGGGACACACATGACAAGCGAAAAAGGACAAAGCAACCCTAGATTCTCACTGAAAATATATTCTGATGGCACAGTGAGTTTTGTTTAGACCCCGTGTGGACGCAAACCCTGATGTCCACACATGATTGCATGACACTTTACACACACGTGTTGAAGGGAGCACCTGTCCTGAGCGCACGTTCAGGGTATCTGTCCCCTTATCAGGTCCTGGAATAGCATACTGAGCGGTCCTTTGGAGCACGTGCAGCGCATTACCAATGATGCCAAAAGTGTTCTTCTCCACGTTGACCAAAATGCCGCTACTAGAAACATCCCCCATTTTTCTGGCCTGCAGCTGCACCACATGGCAGGCAGCCATCAGAATTGGCCATCGGAGGCGGACAACAGCAGGTATCCAGCCTTACGAACAACCCCTCACCAGCCCACACATCAGGGCAGAGACCACATGTGATCAGCAATGAATATTGGATATTGACACATTGCCCCCAGCGGGTAAAATGCCCCAGATATCACTATTCAGCCACCACATGACCTGCACAACTTGACAAGAAAGACAAAGCAGGGTGACATTTGGAGCCCCAGCAGCCACACAGGGCTCCCGCACAAACGCTGAAGTGTAAGCAGGAGCACACCACTTTGCGAGACTCTTCCTCCACAAGTTTGCATCCGCAGAAAAGTGCATCCATGACAAGAGTGGATGTGACCTCCTTCTCATTAAAAAACCGTTTCACAAGCCCCTGCGACTCGCATCCCGCCTGTCCTTGTTAGATGAGTCTAGGCTACTTGAAGAAAAGCTGAACCCCCGACAACTACCTGCCTCAGTTTAAACAGCTCCAAAATTCCAAATCAACACATCTAGAGAAAAGAAAAACTCGCGATCTGACACATGGATGCCCAAAGACTTCCCCTCGAATGGTTCGCTGGCTGAGGTGCACCACAACGACCTCGCCCTCAGCAGAGAAACGCGGCCAAGAAACTTGTGGCAATACGCTTCCCCACCCCCCAAGAAAAAAGGTTCTGCACGTATTATGGGATACATCAGTACCAATTAGAACTCAGCCGTCACAAACCGCTTTGGCAGCCAATCAGAAATACGTTGCGGAATTGAGCAGCCTTGCGTTCCTCCAAAGGGAAGGGCCTCATTCAGGAATAACCCACTACAAAAAGCAATGCCCCTTCCTTTTGCTGACCAGGCTCAGGAAGCGAAGCATGGTGAGAGATTCTTCGTCCAAAGGGATGTGCCAGTCAATCCGATTGTTTGGTACAATCAGACAATAGGACAATAGTGAATCCCCAACATTGCAGAACCCCCTGATCAGCATCCTCACATAGCCCTGGCAAACAGTCAGGCTGCAAGCCAACGGCAGAAATACACACATGAACGTCTGAATCTTATAGCTTGCGCGGCCTTGAAAGAAAGAATTAACTCATGAGAAAAGTCGGCAAGGGGAAGCCGGAAGAAGGAATGACACGGTGAAGAGAGAGGGAGGAACACACACACACACACACACACACACACACACACACACACACACACACACACACACACACACACACACACACACACCCCCAGCGAGAGCGGAAGAGCCCGCGTGAGGGGGAGGGAGAGAGAGGGAGGGAGGGAGAGAGATGGAGGGAGGGAGAGAGTGGGAGGGAGGGAGGGAGGGGGAGAGGGAGAGAGAGAGAGAGAGAGAGAGAGAGAGAGAGAGAGAGAGAGAGAGAGAGAGAGAGAGAGAGAGAGAGAGGGGGGGGGGGAGACAGAGAGAGAGAGGGGGGGAGCACAGAGGTGAAACCACACACATGCGCGTGCACACACACACACACACACACACACACACACACACACACACACACACACACACACACACACACACACACACACACACGCGCGCGCGCGCGCACGCACGCTCGCACGTGCGCGCGCACGTGCATACACACCTTACACACACATGCCTTCGTGCAAAGGTAAACAAGGCACCCACAATCATGTGAGCAACCGCCAGCTTTCACGCGTGCGCACACCCGCACGCGCGCGCATACACACACGCACACACACACACACACACACACACACACACACACCCACCCACAGACAAACACACACACCCACACACACCCCCCCACCACAACAGCTCAAGTAGGCAGTGAAACAGTTCGTGGCACAAACATTGCTGCTCAAAACTTAGAACAGAAAGCCGCTTCTTTGTTGTGAACGTGTATTCAAGTGGCTATGTGCAGTATTGACACTTCCAGTCAGCAGCATTCCCTACAAAAGACAGCCTGCAGGTACGCTCATGTCCAATTCTGCGTAATGTATGCTTCAGCATTTTGAATCAATTCTCAGCAATTGATGGGATGACACATTTACTCGGACCCAAACCCAATCCCAGCTTCTTCCCACCTTCAACACATCTTGGCCCCTATCCTTCTGAAGATCCTCCCTCTTCTCCAATGAAAGGCCATTCCAGTAATCACAGAAGCCTCTGTTTCCATTGAGCTCCTTCAACCATCCTATCTTTTCGTCCACAAATTTTCTGCAAATGGTCTCCACATTTGAGAGGTAGACTCTCACGAGCTCTCTGCGATACTGCGGATCCAGGCAGCGGAAGGGTGCGCTTGGACGGTCCCTGCCCCATAAAATCCCGAGGGTCAAAGGTTACATGACGTAGCTTGCCCAGAGCTGCAGAAAATCTGATACCTACACTATTGCAAAGTCACTGCCACCATTCTGCTGTTGCATGCAGCATTCTGGTGCAGCGTAGACAGAGCAATATGGGAAAGAGACCACATTTCTTCTTACCTGATCACTTGGACCTGCGCTTTTATGGTCAACGTATCATTAGATGCAAACCCTTCGAAAACCTTATTTATCTCCATAAACTTTTTCCATCCCCAGTCATGTTCCTTTTTGCAGAACCTGTGTAAGGTATCTGTCCACACGCCATTACTCAGCACAAGTATGACTCATATGCCAGATTCAGCGAAAATTTCAACAAGTAGCAGCCTCAGCAGCCTTACCGGAGAACTTGGACTTCTTTGGGTCCTTGTTCACAACAGATATGGTGAACTGTGCAAAATGTGCCCACCCTGCAAACCATTAACCTGTTAGAATCACAATCTCATACGACAACATGCTTAAAAGCCAGCCCTTTGGGGTCTACCTGGTAGAAGCTTATCGTAGTCTGCCACACACAGAAACAGTGAGAGGTGGTTGCAGACGTCACATCCTTGCGGATACACCAAGACATACCTGCATGATTAAGGACTTAGTTGTGCTCTGCATGCATTCAGCTGTGACTTGAAACCAACAGATAGGGGACCCACCACTTGAAGTCTCCCACAGTAAATACTGAGCTACGCAGCTCTCTTTTTTGAACATCTTTAAAGTTCTCGATCTTCCAAGTAAACTTTCCGTACAGCTGGTAGGGCTGCGGACCTAAAGCCCATCATGCATTACAAAAGGCGCTCAACTCTGAGAAATAAAATCCTTTCCAGAAGAGGTAAAAGACCACCTCACCCCTCATGCTTAAGCCCCGTCCGATCAATCCTACTAAAACTTACCACTATTATCTTCCAGATATGATGAAGTTGATGGGCCATCGATCACAGACGGTCTGTTGCGCCACTCTGAGGTCTCGGGAGCATCGGGAGTTGCAGTAAGGCTCCCATCGGCAACGGGGGGCCCTTTGCTCTTCTCAGTCGGAGGTCCAGCCAGAGCCTCTCGAAGCCGGGCTTGGTGCTTGTCCATGTTTTTAGCACCGTCTAACCCTGCCAATCTCTCCCACCTCAACTATCCCGACGCTCCACCAAGCATTTATTAGCAATACTCGGCATTATCCAAATTTATCAAGAATAAGAGACCAGTCGCCTATCAATCACGCCCTTTTTACACCCGAGACTCCCCTAGCTAAACTTTGCCGGGTTCATCGGGGTCAGCTGTTTCGGCATCTCGCTGCGGCTCTCACGTGTCGACGTAAGCGATGCAAACCCTACTCAAAGGATAAACCCTAGTCGGAATCCGACGGAGATCCTACGGGAGCCCGAAAACCCACCATCTAAAGTTTATAAGAAAGTGTTAATCAGCAATACTGTTGCACACTAAACACTGTTTCTAATACTGTGTTTACACTTACAAAGTCATGGAGTGTCTCTGCGTACGCGTGCGTGTGATAGTGGTAGATGTTGTAACCGGAAGCAGCGTAGGTTGCAACTGCAAAACCTTCAAATATAAACTTCCAGATGAGATACAGACAGATAGGTGTGGGTACGACTAGTCTGCAACCACACACACACACACACACACACACACACACACACACACACACACACACACACACACACACACACACACACACACACACACACACACACACACACACACACACACACAAAAACAACAAAACTCTGATGGGGAAAGGGGGGTTGGGGAGTCTCCACATCTGGATGCCTCCACGTCGCCTATCACCTGTGCCCATGTCAGGTCGTGCCGTGAAAAGCGGTACGGCAATACCACTCAATATGCATATGCACTCATATGAGACATTGTTGGTTTACGCTCCTGTGAGCTCCTCATAAGTCTGTACCTATGGGAATTTACAACTGAGTGGTGTACCACCACTATGCACGACGATATGTATCCACGACTTTTGCGTTGGGGTGGGGAGGTACAGAATGGAGGTGGGTAAGTGTGGGTTAAGTGCCTTCTTTCTTCTTGTCCTCCACCCCTCAGCCCCCCAACCACCACCACCACCACCTGTCCCTTGCTCTCCCTCTCCCTCTCCCTCCCTCCTCCTCTTCCTCCCCCTCTCTTCCTCACCTCCCCCTTTCTACTCCCCCTTCCCCCATCTATCTTCACCTCCCTCCATCCCTTTCCCCTCTCTCCGTCCCTCTAGTTCTAAAAGGGGAGAGGGAGGGAGTGAGTGAGGGGGGGAAGAGAGAGAGAGAGAGAGAGAGAGAGAGAGAGAGAGAGAGAGAGAGAGAGAGAGAGAGAGAGAGAGAGAGAGAGAGAGAGAGAGAGAGAGAGAGAGAGAGAGAGAGAGAGAGAGAGAGAGAGAGAGAGAGAGAGAGAGAGAGAGAGGGGGGGGGGGGAGAGGGAGGGGGAGGGGAGGGAGGGAGAGAGAGAGAGAGAGAGAGAGAGAGAGAGAGAGAGAGAGAGAGAGAGAGAGAGAGAGAGAGGAGAGAGAGAGAGAGAGAGAGAGAGAGAGAGAGAGAGAGAGAGAGAGAGTGAGAGAGAGAGAGAGTGAGAGAGAGAGAGAGCGAGAGAGAGGGCGAGAGAGAGAGAGAGAGAGAGAGAGAGAGAGAGAGAGAGAGAGAGAGAGAGAGAGAGAGAGAGAGAGAGAGAGAGAGAGAGAGAGAGAGAGAGAGAGACCCCGGGGGGGGACACATGGATGGGCACGAGTAGGTTTACGAGAAATGTAAAATAGAGTGAACTAAGGGTTTATGAAGACGGATAAGGTAGCCAGCATCAGTTTCATGTAAAAATATTTTGCAAACCTGCAAAAAAGATGCATATGGATGTGACTTGCATAGTCCGGACCATGGGTGTTTTCAAGCTGCAGCTGACCCAGGCTCCCTGGATTAATATCAATCGCACATTATTGTGCTATTCCGGAATCACCAGATCAAGCGATCACCAGGCACGTCAATCACTACGCGCTTGCAAGCTTCATTAGATTTTACCAACTGCCAAAATGGCAGTTGAAGCCATCTCGAGATGCTTAAGCGAGCTCGCTTAAGCACGCAGTGGCTCACGCGCCCGATGAATGTGTCCATGAATCAGAATGTGCATGAGGATACCATGGTATCTATATAGACATATTGAATGGCAAGACAGACTGAATGGCCCAACGGAGATTTAATTGCCATCACTTGGATTCTCCTATTGCTGGATCTAGTCATAGCGGGCACATTTACGTCCTGAAAGCAGAACGGGACCTGTTCCCTCATCCTTTGCCTATCCCCTTGTTCAAGATCATCCATTGTGGGCTATGTCTGTTAGCTAACCGGCAATTGTCCTGACCCTTTACTATTTTTTCCCTGGAATGTACATTTTCACTGTAGCACCAGAAGGAAGAATGACATGATCCTGCAGGTGTATGGCGAACGATCGTGCACGGGCTTTACTTCAGAGCTTTTTTGAAACAACTTCATGATCATCCCTTTCCTTTCCATTGCCTTCCCACCTATAGGAATGCTTCCCTAACCTGGACATAGCGCATGGGCCATGCAGCATATATGTATATACACCTGGGTTGTGGACTTGTGGAGGAGCTGGAGTAATTTCGCGGAATGCTTTCAACAACTATTTCAACAACGGAGCCGATCTTTAAAGAAACATTGGTAAATTTACCAATGTTTATGTGGCAAGAGGACCTAAGTTGGCTAGACATTGGTTATTCACCGTACTGCCGTCCTCTTCAGCCCTAGGGCCCGCTCCCGTACCAATATACCTTTCACAGGTACGGCCCCACTGGGCCGCCCCAGAGTCTGGAATCCAGACTGGAGAATTCAGTCACTGGACCCGCGTGACAGTGTCGATTCGACTCTGTTTAGTCGGCCTTCCAGATTCCACATTATCCGGGTCCCCCGTTTACAATCGGAAATTTGCCCAAGGGAGCTGGCGTCATGGTGAATCACGGCGGTCATTACCAAATGCTTGGAATACAAACGCCCAGTTCGACAGACCTGCACGTTGGTGAATGATATCGAGGACAATCTGGGAATAGTTCCACAACGAGTGAGGAGGCATGGCAGTCTTTCCGAAGGCTTGGTTTCAAAGCCAATTTCAAAGCCTGGAACTGCTCTATCATGTCTGACGTTGTTGAAACCCACTGGTTTCGGCACAACACGGGACAATGCTAGACAAGGTACGCAAAGTTAGAATCAAACTCAGAATACTGCTTCAAGAATTTCATTAATGATATGATTGCGCAGGAAAATTTACACCCCGGAGGCCTTGTCAGGGACGTTGCTCACAACAACAAGCGCAGCGGTTCCGCTCTCACAGTTCCCTTTCCAAAAAAGATAGAACTAGAAAATTCTGTGCGAGTACCCTTGAGACCTAGCAATGTGCGGTCCACGGATCATATGGGTAGTGCTCCCCGTACCAATAATAAACCTGGAACGATGGGACCACCACCAGCCAAGAAGCAGGGGCCGGAAAACCATGCTAATTCAGACAAAAAATTGAAACAGGTAATTTCAACTTTGTCCTTTGTGTGGTCTCTTCATTGTTACAAAGGGGGCTTAACGAGCTCTGCTACTGCACAGGAGAGCACAGTGGGGAATGGCATAGTGGGGAATGGCACAGTGGGTGCTGCCCAGTCTCTGCCAGGGACTCCAACTAGGAAAACCAATAACACCACCAGTGATAGACAGTGGCGACTGGATGACTTTGACATAGGAAAGCCTCTTGGGAAGGGGAAGTTTGGGAATGTCTATCTTGCGCGAGAAAAGAGCAGCAAGTACATCGTGGCTCTGAAGGTAATCAGCACCAGTGCTTTGTGAGTGAGAGTATGTGGGGGTGTAAGTGTGTGAGTGTGTGTGGAGGGGGGGGCGGAGGTGTGTGTGTGTGTGTGTGTGTGTGTGTGAGGGGGAGAGAGAGAGGGGGGGGGGGGAAGAGAGAGAGAGAAAGAGAGAGAGAGAGAGAGAGAGAGAGAGAGAGAGAGAGAGAGAGAGAGAGAGAGGAGATGGAGAGAGCTATAGGGGAAAGGGAGGGTTTACAGGTGGAAAAGCCCTTCGAACACACATTAATCACAAGTTGTAAGGTGGGGATGGGGACCTTGATACATGCCACCGGACTACGTTTTTACCCAAGGCTCCATAAGGTTAGAAACCTTTAACCTGTATCCAATCAGACAGAAAACCTATAGGACATGCATCACTCTGGTATGGGTTAGAGCCATCTCTAACCTACAGGAAATGAGGAGATCCGTTTTTGGTACAGCTCCCACCCGAGAGAGAGGGGAGGGGGGAGAGGGAGGACAATTTGACTGGGGCCTGTGTGACGTCATGAACATCCTTATTTGGCTTCCTTCATGTCTTGTTCAAAAATCAATTGCAGCAATCAAATGTGGAGCACTACCTACAGGGAATGAGGAGATCCGTTTGTGGTACAGCTCCCACCCGAGAGAGAGGGGAGGGGGGAGAGGGAGGACAATGGGACAGGGGCCTGTGTGACGTCATGAACATCCTTATTTGGCTTCCTTCAGGTCTTGTTCAAAAATCAATTGCAGCAATCAAATGTGGAGCACCAGCTGCGGAGAGAGATTGAAATACAGTCACATTTACGTCATCCCAATATTTTGAGGCTGTATGGATACTTCTACGACGAGGTGGGTAACTGCATTATCCACTTACCTCTTGTAACTGACGTGTGTTACTCAAGGAACTTACTCTGAAGCCTGGAACAGACACGGGTATACTTAATTCTGGAGTATGCTGCTAAAGGCGAGCTGTATAAGGAGCTGCAACGCTGCAAGTATTTTGAAGAACAACAAACTGCAAGGTGAGTGACCTAGATATACATCATATGCATGTATGGGCTTCCGAGATGTGAAGAAGACTTGGCAATGTACAGCGAGCCATCTATCTGACTCTCGCGAACTTATTTGATACTGAACTCTTTAATCTGTATGTCCTCAATGATCTGGCAAATGCGTCATTCCTTTTGGTTCTCATGCGGCAATATGAAGGTGAAATATTGACAGCGCAGAGTCTGTTAAAGACAAGTTTTGAAAGGCAGGCCCCAAGTAGCATAACATCGCAAAATTTGCATTTCCCCAATTAATACTCCTTATGTTGGACTCCATCAGCTAGCAACATAACAATATCTCATTAAAATAATGACAATAATAACAGTAATCACAATCAAAAAATAATATTATTGTTAATCCTCTTATATTGGTAGTGTTATAATTCAATATTTTATCTAAGCTATACAACAATATCATATTGCATTGGGATAAATAGGAGGTATAGCGGCATGTGTTACGGGACACCACTGCAGCCAAACTCCTATGTATCTTATTCCCACAACTGTATAACCTCTACCCTGAATGTCAGGTTCAATGTCTAAGTGGCTCTTTTGCCCCTTGGTAAGGGCCAATGACAGACCTCCTTAACCTATAGCAGTTTAAAATAATAATCATCATCTTGTACAAAGCCTGCTGCTCATTTCCAATATTCCTATCAGTTCCAATCACTTTGCATCTGCACTTTCTGTCGGCTGCTTGAAACCCCCCCCCCCCCCCCCTGCTCCCATGAGGACATGCACAAGGGACAAATCTTCCAGGGACAACATATAGGGTTAAAACATCAGGCAGTCATAAAAAAGAAAAAGAAAGGAAAAGAATGCTGGATCTCTTCAATGATCCAAGTTGTGAACAAACCAAATGCATATTCCAAAACTTAAATCGTAATTCCATTATCTCAGAGATAGGAGGAAAACTATTGCAGCAATTAGTTGTGATACCATGGTAAGCACAGTTGTTATATGTGTAGTATAGAAGAGCATCATGCCTATTGTGGATTAAAAACTAGTAAGAAGAGAGAATTTGGGATAGGGTCTCGTGCGCGTGGGGTATTACCTGAGGAGTAGGGCGCGCACTGGGCGGGTGTGTGTGTGTGTGTGTGTGTGTGTGTGTGTGTGTGTGTGTTTGTGTGTGTGTGTGTGTGTGCGCGCGTGCGCACGCGTGCGGGCGTGCATGTGTGTGTGGGTGTGGTGTGTGGGTGGGTGTGGGTTGGGGACCCGGGGGGGGTGTGGGAAAATGAAGGGTAGGGAGGATGGGATAACACGGGATAAGGCTGCGAGGGTAAAGGATGAGTGCCTTCTCCTCGGGGGGGGGGGGGGGGAGCATGGTGAAGGACAAGAAGGATTTCTTCTTTTCAACTTTGCCAAGACACAAAACATGGACTAGACTAGATGCGTGGAAATATGTGGGAAGGGATGCCTTGTGGTGTCGGTTAAAAGAAACTACGTAGAAAAGGGGAGAAGGGATATGCCAGCGGGGTTAAAGGGGGGGGGTCCCAGGTTTAGGGAAGGGAAAGCATAGGGGTGAATCAAAAGATGCACATTTGGGAAAAAATTACTAGAAAGAGGTGGCAAGCAGAAGAAGATGCATTCACACTAAATTTTAGAATCAGACCATGCGAGGTAGCAGAACCTATGAGGGATGTGGAAAGGCTCAAGGCACGGCTTGAAGAGGACTGGAGAGAGAGGTGATGAATGGATGAGTAAAGGCTTGTAGCCATCAACGAGACATGTGAGCATATTGTGAAGCAGGATTGGGGAAGCAGAAAAAGGGGAAGGCAGATGAGAAGGGACAGGTAAACCGTAGTAAAAGTATGAGGGGAGAGCAGTAATTTGGCAACCCACAGAGAGAGAATGGGAAGGGGCAGCAGCGAGTAGCAATGTACAGGAATTCAGACATGGGAATACGGGAAGAAATAGATGGGTGTTTGGGTTTGATAGATGGTTATGGGGAATATTTTGGATACAGGGGAGCACATGTGATACCATAAAGGAAGGCACTTCCTTATATGAAATTGGATGCATAGATGGGGCCGGATTGGGTATCATGGGTCCATGTGAGATATGGGGGCGATCAGGGGGTCTATCGGCAAAATTACAGGGGTGTATGCAAGGGCATGAGAAGAATATGGCTTTATGAGAAGTAGAGACTGGAGCTTTAGAAACTGGGGATCAAGAGAAAATGGGAGGAGAGGGGAAAGGACTCTAGGAGGGATAGATAATAGCTCGTAGGGGGGAGGGTGCCGATGATGCTGGCATGCCGACAGTGGAAAGTATCTCTTGATTATGAGGTACATTGTCTGAACTGCTGCAGTTAAACCTGCAAGACCGGGTGGGGGGCCAAGCAGCTTTCTGCCTTAAGAGGCTATTGTCTTTCTGAGATGTACACACGCATGGCTTACATCTGCTAGTGCCCGTCCTGCAAGGATGGTCTCAGTCTTGCTCACGTTAGATGCGAATTCCGCTCTCTGTTGGAAATCATTGCACTTCCGGTACTTTCTACATCACCTCCCTGGGTTTGCCACATGTACCTGTGCGTGTGCACGTGTGCAAGGCTCTAGACAGCGGGGCTGGCTGTCTACCTGTGCTTAATTGATGATGGAGGGGGGGCCATGTGGGACAAAGAGAGGGAGGGCCCCAGATCACAAGATCAAGGGGTTGGGGTGAACAAAGAAAGGCAGAGCTCACTTAAAAGTTGGGTGTGCCTCACCATGTTTAGGTACATCGCGGCACTTGCTCGGGCTCTGATATACTGTCATTCAAAGCATGTCATCCATCGGGACATCAAGCCTGAGAACCTCTTGATTGGCTTGAACGGAGAGCTGAAGATTGCTGATTTTGGGTGGTCCGTTCATGCTCCTAATAGTCGAAGGTAAGACAGTTGATTTCAATTGCTGTGCAACGCAAACGTGGCTTACCTGGCAATCATGCTGACCGTCTGCCAAGTAACTGACCAGATTTGGCATGTTGGACCATAAAAACCAAATTGCGTGATGGGCTTTCAAGAGGATTGGTCCTTGCGCATTGTATTTGTAGGGAGTGTCTTGAAATAGTGCAGAGCTTGACATGGATTGGGGCAGAACACTTTAATATGCTGTTATATGCTAGTTTCCTTGGGTTTTTGGGTCATGAGGACGTTCGCATTCCCCTTGCAATCTCTCTCTCTCTCTCTCTCTCTCTCTCTCTCTCTCTCTCTCTCTCTCTCTCTCTCTCTCTCTCTCTCTCTCTCTCTCTCTCCCCCCCGCCCCTCCCTCTCATGTGTGCTCTCCCCCACCTCCACTCGCTGTGTGTGTGTGTGTGTGTGTGTGTGTGTGTGTGTGTGTGTGTGTGCGTGCGTGCGTGCGTGCATTCAAACACTTGTCTTACAACCCTCATGCCCTGACATGCTGTATGCAATAAGCCATTAGCGTCCTTTGTGGGACTGGGTGATATGGGACGATGGTGATTTTACGTATGGCTTTCGATGTAGGAAAACCCTATGTGGGACTCTTGACTACTTGCCTCCAGAAATGGTGGAAGGTGGGGATCATGATGCAAAGGTAGATGTCTGGAGCCTTGGTGTCTTGTGTTTCGAATTTCTGTATGGCGAGCCGCCCTTTGAAGCTGAGGGACATAGCAATACCTACAAGCGAATCCTCAAAGTTGACTTGCGTTTTCCACAGCAGCCTGCTGTCTCCCCGGGAGCCAAAGATCTTATCCAGAAGGTGTGCCATGCTACATCTTGAAGGCTCCTCTATCCACAGACGTGCTCCAACAGTGGGCGGAATCCTACATCTCTTGGACACGTCCGGTCCATGTTTGTGTAGTGCTGTCTGCCTAAGCCGTTCGTGTACGGCTGTATGCCTGTTAGCCCTACTATCCCTCTCCCCCCCCCCACCCCCCCTCTCTCTCTCTCTCTCTCTCTCTCTTTCTCTCTCTCTCTCTCTCTCTCTCTCTCTCTCTCTCTCTCTCTCTCTCTCTCTCTCTCTCTCTCGCTCTCGCTCTCGCTCTTCCCCCCCCCCCCCTTCCCTCCCTCTCTCTCCCTCCCCGCCCTCCCCACTCTCTCTCCACCCCCTCTCCTCCCCCTCTCTCCCCCCCCTTCTGCCTTCTCCCCCCTTTCTTATCCTTTCCACTCCCCCCCCCTGGTAGTGTATGGTCTTTGTTCAAATATACGTTATCTCTCCATTGTGTGTTCTTCCCATTGAGTTCGCCTGGAACCCAACCGCCAGGGGGCCCACCCTTCTGTACGGCCCTGGATCACAGGCACATGCAACTCATTTTATTTGTAGACGTACGGATAAATAAGTACACCTGTTCTTTGCATTATTCATTTCCATTCCTTCCCTCTCCAAATGTGTGTGTGGGTGTGGGGGTGGGGTTGTGTGGTGTGGGTGTGGGTAGGTGCGTTTGGGTGCTTGCGTGTGCATGTTTGGGCGTGGGTGTGGGTGGGTGTGACTCTCTGAGGGGGTGTATACATAATGTAGCTAGCACTTGTATTGGGTTTTGGCGCTCGCCATACTGTTTGCCCCCAATTCTGTCTGCTGACACGCTCACACGATGGTCCATGCTGCTTTTTGACCAAGAACATGCGGTCCTTCAAAGATGAACGAGACACAGGATCCTTGCATGTGCACTGTGGTATAGTCTAGGCATCGCTCTCTCTACCTTCTTGGGAATGAACATGCCCGACTATGTTTCTACCCCCTTTCTAGTTTTGGTACCGTGCAAGGCCCTGAGACAATAGCCACTTCCGTCTATCTACGGGTATTCTTTCGATTCTAGAATGGGGTTTTGCGCTGTATCAGTAAATGCTGAGGTATTTACTGATACAGCGCCCGGGGCTCATCGCCACCTCTATTGTGATCTGTGGTCCAAGCTGGCGGTTCATGAAAGTGATCGCTTTTGTTGTTGGCATACCCTTATCCGTTAGCTTACCTCCTGATATCTGCTGTTGTTCATATGGGCAGCGGGATCTTGTTGGTATGTACTTCTTCAATGACTAGTTTCTGTCACTCTCCCATCTCTTTCTCTCTGTTGGTGCACGTCAAGTTTTTCGGCATGCTATAGCGAGTGACAGTTGCAATCCTACTCGTTACAAAACTGTATGCAACATCTTCTTCTGCTGGTTGCCATGTGAAGTGGAACTTTGAAGGGTGTTTTTGGGGCGCAGCTGCTGATGAAGCATCCTGAGGAAAGACTGACGCTGCACCAGGTCTTGGAGCATCCCTGGATCTGTGGCCACCTCCAAGCGCAGTCTTGATTACCCCCCCCCCCCCCCAACTCCTTCGGGGGCAAAGCACCACCCCAGGGATATGTAAGATCCAGGATGCACAGGTCAAGCTTTGTATTAGAGAGAGAAAGAGTGGAGAGGGCTTTTCAAACCTTATGTATGCATGTGATACAGATCACTTGCGTGACCCTGAAGGGAGATGAGCTGCATCACCTGCATCTGCATCTGTATGAGAGCGCTTCCACCCGCATCCTTTTCAAATAAGCATTCTCAGGAATCCTGGCCACGATGTGGGCCAACATATGTTCTGCACTGTTCAGGCGAGTACCGTCAAGAGTATGTACGGCACCTAGAACAAACTCTAGGTGGTGGAAGACCATCATTCCCGGCATCAGATGCTGTTACAGTTGCGAGGGGCCTAAATGGGGGACTTTCAAAGTAGCAATGGACCCGAGCTCATCTTCAATGCCATCCTGAAGCACGGTTGGTCATTGAGACTTTTGTGCCGTTCTGTCATGGACAGGATTTCGAGAGTATCCCCCTTGTTTATGACGGGGACCGTAGTTGAGAAGGCTCATTGTGCAAGGAAGAACATGAAGAAGGGATACGGCGAGAAAAACAGAGTGCTGTTGCGGCAAGAGCAATCACAACATAATTATGGTCAATGTTTCTATTTCCAATTAATCTTTAATGCATAGTGCTATTAGAGGGGGTCAAGCAATTGAAGTGAGATTCAGTCTTGAGAACCCAAATGCAGCTGCTGCAACCTAAAGATCACCCCGAGTGTTATTAGACTAGGCAGAAGACCTGAGGCAGTGTTAAAAATGAAATTTCGAGCCATCACTTTCCCGCAGTCGTGATGGTCCACATGCCACCTATTTCACAGCGGGCTGATAAGTTGGTGTGTTGCCTAGAGGACTGGAAGCATGGAGGTGTCATATCACAGCCAATTAAGCAAAAGGCCCTAAGGTACAAGATGATCAATTATTGAAGGGTGACTTGAGTGCTATTGCAGATACAAGCATGGGCACTTTGACGTGTGTGTGTGTGTGTGTGTGTGTGTGTGTGTGTGTGTGTGTGTGTGTGTGTGTGTGGGTGTGTGTGTGGGTGTGTGTGTGTTCCTGGTAAACCCCCTAAAGACAGTTTTGGTCCATGTCCCCCGGTGGGATTAAGGTCGGTATATCATGACATCTCCAATGAGGCTGAACACCGAAAAAGGGGGGGAAGGTGGGGGGGGCATGCTCACGACCAAACACGTACGGCATTAATTACAAATATAACGCAATTACCATCATCTAGGACGTGCAAGTGCAATGGTATGGCTTCCCCAAGGTAAGAGAGCATTTGTCCAGATATTGTTTAAAACTGTTCTGCTGCCATCTTGCCAATTAAACTGCTAAACATGCACTAGGATCACGATAAGCGCTAGTCGGACAGTACAACAAATGTGGCCACTAATCTTGGGTTTTACAACGTTCAATAGCATGAGCCAGTGTAAGGACGTAATTCTTTTAGGCAAATGCAGGTAGTCAACGGAAAGCTGACTGTTGGGGAAGAAGGGATAATTACATTCAAGACCAGTGCCCCGCTGGGCTTAGGGGTTGCTCCAAGCTGGGAACGGATGGGGCATGCATGTGTAACAGAACCATGCCCCGTTCACAGCAAAGAGGGAAACACAGGCACCATGGTTAACCAAAGTCTAGCAAACTCGACATTGGTTGTATTAGATGTCGCTAAAAGAAATACGTTCAAACATCCACGGGTGCCTTGCACACTGCCAGGCACGCAGGAGCACCACTGACTTAATGTCTCTAAACGTGAACTTTTGCTTGGCCAATGCCATTGCGGTGCAATAGTAATACAACAGGAAATTCACACAGGATAGATTCAGAACTGTACTGACTGCCACCAAAACTTGTGGCTGCTGTCAATCAAACGAGCCACAGAGGAATGTCAAGTGCTCAACGGCCACTCAACAGAGACAAGGTGGAGCTGGGATTTAAAAGCACCAGGACCAGCCAACAAATCTCTTCTCACACTGCTGTAGAGGAATACGCAATTGGCTACCATAACAACAATCAACCCGTGATATTGCAAAAGC
>KV908584.1:191689-196689 GCA_002005505.1 Botryococcus braunii | reverse complement strand
CCCCTTGACACATCGCGATGTCCCACCGCTCCAACCGCTACCCATCGACGAAAACGAAAGACGAATTCAGCAACACAGTCCCAACCGCGAGAAAATGTGCAGTGATCACAGCTGTAAGTAAACCTATTCCAAAGAAAAGAATAGGTACGCTCGACTCATACAGGCTGTAATACAGCCCTTCCCGTGCCTCAGCTTTGGACTGCAGTTTGTAGCAGGTCTCTGACCGAGGGTGCACTCTAGGGGCAGGTGGTAGACTGTCTAGGCTCTACGTCTGTCTAGGCTCTACAGCAGAGACTACCCAGGGTATTCAAGTGGCATTTGCAGCGGTTCAGCCCTTTACAACAGGCCAGGGGTAGGCTACCCAACTGGGGAGTCCCCACTGGGGGACTCCGTCATGACCCTGAAGTAAAGGGCTGAACCCCACGAGCTTGACCGGGGTTTGAATTCGCGCAACAGGTAGAAGCGATGACACCCCTGGCAAATCGCAATCCGCTCCGATCCTCTTTACATATTCTTTTTTGCCTGCGCGGAGGTATATAGCACTGCTTATTGATACCGCCACGTCAGTGAAAAGAGTAGTAGGAAAAACACTTACTCGAGCCACTGAGTTGGGGACTTCATCCTTCCGTCCGACGACGACGTTATTGTGATGAACTTGATCGTGCCATATCTCGTGCCATATTGTACGGTTTGAAGGTTTGTATTTAGCTCCATTAATCTCAGGCTTTCGTTCACCAGGAGCAATGCAGGTTGGAAAGTAGCTTTTCACAGTCGTCAAAGCTAGGGTGATGGCCAAAAGAGCGCCAACAGCTTACTTTATATTTTCAGAGGAGAAAAGAGCAGAGGCACGTGCAGAGTGTCTGCAAGACGCAACGACTGAGAAGGTTTCGGTGGCAGTAGTGGCCAAGAAGATTGGAGAAAAGTGGCGCGCTCTCCCTGAAGAAGAGAGAAAAAGGTCCTGAGATGTTTGACTAGTGTCCTATCAAGGCTACCTGAAGCTTGTCAGCAAAACATTTCAACCATGCAGGTACAAAGAATTAGCAGCTCAGAAGAGTGTTGAAGCATCAGCAATACATTTAATCGAAGAAGCCTCAGAAGATTGTAGAGAACTAGTGGAAGGTACATCCGCTGCAGCCAGTACTGCATACAAAATAGCATGAACTTGCACCACCCCTCCCTGCGGTGCCCGGGGGGGGGGGGGTGACTTCTTGATTTGTTTAATGAGCTTCTATGACAGTATTCGGGTTAATCGCACTCCCATGCAGCCCCACAACCAGCCTGCAGGTTTCCGTTCGACCTGCCTGACGGATCTCTTTCCTTGTTGCCTGACAGGCAACTTAAGTTAAATCAAAACCACGAGGCTTATTTATGGTGCCGTATCCGTAAAAAAAATCAAATGGGCAATACAAAGTTGATCATCGGTTGAGGGGTGCAACAATGCCTGCAGGGAACCAAGAATCAAGGCCGGGTGAGAAGCGCAAGCACAATCAAGACTCTAATCCACCAAGCTTTCTGCCCCATGCTTTGGTCAGGAGGATCATGTGCATGGACCCTGATGTTCAGCGAGTGTCTGGCGATACCATCGTCTTAATGGCAAGGGTTGCCTGCCTTTTTCTCGATCTACTGGCTGAGAAGACTTTCAGTGCCGCTTGTCAGGTACGCTCCCCCCCCCCCCCCCCATCATCTGTTATTCTGCACAACGGTTTTTGGGCACTTTTGCGATCGTCCCTCCATACCTTCAGGATGGCCTAGTACCCAGGAGGCTCGGAACTGTACGCAGGCCACAGGGCAATGGGAGAACGTGGTAATGCAGGGCTGTACGGGTTGTTACACTGAGACATCTTGACAACATCGGTCCCGACACACAATCGTTTGTTATTACGAACTTCAATGTTTGGTTGGAATCGCAGAATAAAAGACGTACAATCAAATTCCAAGACGTGGAGCGGGCTGTGCGCTCAGACCAGAGGTTGGTGGAGATCGGCTTGAAAGATGTGCTGAGCACAGAGGACCTTTTTGCTGCTGCACGTTCTGAAGCTGTTGGAGGGAAGGAGAATGAGCCTGGCCTCAAAACTGGCAATAGCAAGTGTGTGGGGAAGGGCACACAGCCCATCACCGCCTTCTTCAGCATGTCAGAGCCGGTACCCTAATAACACTCTCAACGTAAGAAGTTCCGTCTGTGTCGTTGTTCATCAACAATGTGCATCTGCTGTGTAACAACGTCCAACTGTAGGTTTCCTAGGACACTGAAATGCTTTGCGGCATTGTCGCGCATCATTGCAACCCAGCTCCTGGGATATGCGGAAAAGGGAAAAGGGAATGCTGCTTCAGCCCGTCCGTGGCCACAGGGGTCCCCGGCAGTGGTAGACACCTACCTCCCATCCAGCTCATGGGGTTTTTTCGAGTTTAAAGCTGGACGTCATTTGAGGGGCGTCATCTGGAAATTGCATCATGAAGAACCAAAGGATGGAGATCGCTGACTCCAAGAATCGTAATTGCGCACCTGCAGAGGACCCTTCATGCCTGAGTGATAAGAGCCTGCCCATGAGATGGAGGAAATATTATCCCCAAGCGGTACTGGCCAAACCATGACAGGCCCGAGTCTGCTGCTGGCGCTTTTGCAAATATTGCTTCTCGCTGACGAGAGACTTCTCTTGAAGAAATGGTCGAAGATTAATTGTATGCAGCTGTTTGGGTCATGTTGTTAAGTGCACAATGACAGATTCATTTGAGCCCTCCTCGCTCAGTAAACTTTTGAGCAATGTCTGATATAAAAGCCGTGGGAGTTGATACCTTCATGCCAGGCAGGTAGATTTCTGCTCACCATACCAGCACAGGCATTCAGGCAATACATGAACACAGATTAACAAGATAGGGTGGCAGCAAATAACGTGTATCCGCATGCACAGACCTATTGCTTGGATCATCAGATCGTACGACTAGGAGGTTGTTGCATCCGCTCTGCAAAACCTATGGAAGGCTCTCCAAAAATCCGGGTGGGAAAAGAGGGCCGACACACACCACTTACACCATTGGCAATCCAAAGAGAAGTAGATAAGTGTACGCCGAATTTGTTTCAGTCGGAGAAAGCGGAGGGAGGATGCGTCAAGAAGAATAAATTTGTAGATCCACAACTTCGTGCCCTCTTTTCGCTCTTAAAATTCACAAGAATTGGACATGTTGTGTTTCTCTGCCGCAGCAGCGATCGCATTTACATTCTTGACTTTTCCTTGCATTGTTCACACTGTGCACCTTAGTCGTTCAAAATGTATACATACCTCGTTTGACGTAAACTAAGGTACATACGGTCTTGTGTAGCAGTATTAGAAGTCCAATTGATGAGTTGAATAGCTATATCAGCATTTCATTGTGCAGACTCATTGAGCCCCCCCCCTCTCCCTTCCCCATCCCTCCCTCCCCCCCCCTCTCTCTCACTCCTCTCTCTCTCTCTCTCTCTCTCTCTCTCTCTCTCTCTCTCTCTCTCTCTCTCTCTCTCTCTCTCTCTCTCTCTCTCTCCCCCCCCCCCCCCGCCCTTCCCCCTCGCCATTCCCCCCTCTCTCCCCCCCCCCCCCCGCCTTTCCCCTTCGCCATTCCCCCTCTCTCTCCCCCCCCTCTCTTCCTCTCCCTCCCTTCCCCCTCCTTCCAGCTCTCCCCTCTTCCCAATCCTACCATCCCCCCCCCCCCACACACACACACACACACATGTGCGCACACGCACGCACGAACGCACACATACGCAATCGAGCGCGCGCGCGCACACACACACTACAATGCCTCTGTCCTTCTCTCTCTCTCTGTCTCTCTCTCTCTCTCTCTCTCTCTCTCTCTCTCTCTCTCTCTCTCTCTCCCCCCCCCCCCCCTCTCTGATTGGAAGGCGAAAGGGAAGAAACAAATATCAGTTTCGTAACTTTGAGGGTCCCAAAAGTTGGAGGGCAAGACTAATATAGGGCGTGTGGAAAAAATGTGGGTGCCTGTCCCAGGGTTACTGGGACAAGCACCGTATGTAGGAAAAGTCTAGAGCCGTACGCCCGAGCCCAGTATTTTCAACCTGCATCCACATGCCTCCCCCCTCCCCCCCCCCCCCAACTCCCATCCAACCATCCCCCACCCCAACCCCCTACCAACCCAGGGCCAACTTCGGAGTGTACGCGTCATAAATGGGCTGCTAGTACGCGCTCCCCCCGGGCTCGTATGTGATATATGTGCGAGTCCAGTCTTCGATGTGGCTGCTCTGGCAGAGAAAAAGTTGTGGGTGTTTATCCCAGTGGTACCGGGATAAACACCAAAATTTGGACAAATTCAGCGCTGCTTGCCCGAGCCCGGATTCCACCCTGCAATCACACATCTCCCCCACCCCTGCGCGCATCCATCTTTTGTCCGCACCCCCAACCCATCCAGTAACCACATTTTTGTTTGTCATTCCAGGTTGGGATGCCCCTCCCCCCCCTCCCCCCCAAAACAATATATTCCCTCTGTCTGGAGATCTACAATCTCGAGGAGCTCCCTCATACTTCCCACATCTTCCTTTTTCCTCCAGTATAATGGAAGTTTCAAGGTCGAATTTCCGCCTTGCCGTACCCTGTCGCTGAAGACTCCGGCTGTGTACCTGAGGTACAGTACCTCACGATAAGGTGCGGCAGCCTAATCCCATATCGGATCGGGAGGCTGCATAGTTTTATTTTGTTTGAAGCGACGTTTTGCTTGTTAATGATACAAGTCAGCAACACATAGATACAAAGTACGCATGGGTAGCTGATCTTTGAACTGCTCGATAGAAGCATGGAAAGCTACAATGTATGCGGGTAGCACTTTGTAGCGCGAGCGCTGGTATCGGGTGTAATGCAGGCCACCTGTACGAACTACATCGTGCGTGATTTAGTTTTCTTACAAACATCATATAAACGGAAGTATACATCTAAACGCCGATCTATTGCATCTCCAATTCAAGCATTGGCCTCTGGGTCGGGGGTAAATACAGATGGTGTCCGTCGGAGAGAGCT
>KV908584.1:156689-186689 GCA_002005505.1 Botryococcus braunii | reverse complement strand
GCAGAGGTGTACACGTACACGCTGCTACCTTGCGCGATTCCAAGAAGGGTCGAACTTCGCCTAAACTATTCCACGGTTATCCGTGTAGCCTTGCACGTGAATCCAGAGAAGGCACGTGTACGTGACATGATTTTGTCACCAGGGACCAATTCCAACAAAGTCCATTATAGCAAACACTGCCAACTGAGTTCGAAATGGCTCACAAAGGTGAGAATCACTTTTGCAGCTGTCACTTCACAAGCACGCCTCGAACAGAGGACCACATCCATGCCATGTTCCAACCCTCCACTGGGTCCGCAGTGGGAATGTGCACATGCTTGAGCCAGCCACCTGTAAAGCCTCGCAGGCTAAAGCAGGGAGTGTCCTTGCCTCAAAACCACATGCTCTCGTATAACTTGCTGCAGTGCAGATCTGCAACTTAAAGACTTAACAGTAACAATTTTCCCACTCAACGATAGCAGTGAGCTTTGTCCCCATCCTTCGGTGGCATGAGAAGCAAGCGGACACACACTGGTTCATGAAGCACTAGTACAATCGGGAGCCTACAAGGGCAAAACAATAAGACTAGTGGACCGATAAGGGATCCTACTACCATCAAGTCACCCCTTCCATCAGAAGCACAGACACACCGCTACAAGGGGCTAGAACATACCATGCCCATGTCGAAGTCTGATGAAGATACTTCTTTCTACCAAGCTGACGCCTACTAGTTTTCTTGACCACCTATGAAGGTACATGAAGGTAAGGTACACCCAACTCCTGCAGGAAACTACCGCTCAAACAGCCCCACACTCTGCAATAAATTTTTGGCATAATATTGCAATGCTGCATTCTCACCCTCTGATCAATGTATTGTTGCTTTACCCCAGCTCTGCAGGCTTCACGCCCAGCAGCTCCACTGGCATGGGATCCTAGCTGCATTGCCACATCACTGCAGAAACCAGTTTCTTACTATGCTTTCGAACCATTAGTTGTCACGGGCATTGTCTCCTGCCCTCCAAAGTGAGCTCCTTGGACTGTTGGAGTTCCTACATCTACGGCAAGGGATGACTCCGGGAGCGTGGGACGCACGGCCTCTACGTCAGAGACACCCTGAAGATCGGCTTGGCTGGTCCTGTCCAAGGGCTCATGACGATGACCGCTGGGCGGGGGTGTCGGAAAAACCCGAGCATAAAGACCACAAAGCACCGCAAACAACCCATAAATTATCAAGCCCATCCCTGCAACGGTCCCATGGTATTAGTGACTTATCCACACCTTCTGTTTGTCGGACGGGGCCCCTGTTCATACCTTGTTTGCATTCCCCTGGGTGGGGAAGGCGGGGGGGGGGGGGCGCGCGAACTGTACATGTAAGCACACCTGTGGGTGGAGGTGTGCCGTGTGCAGCAAAGGGCAGACAGCAAGGGAGAGGGGACGAGAAGGAAGGGGGCCGGGGAGAAAGGGAGGGGCCAAGGGGGAGGGTGTAGGCCGGGCAGGCATGTGTCCGCTACCGCACATGCACACGCACTTGAAAACACACTCACACTCACACACACACACACACACACACACACACACACACACACACACACACACACACACACACACACGCACACGCACGCACGCACGCGCGCGCGAGCGCGCACGGGCGTGGGGGAGAGAGGGGGGGGAGGGGGAGGGAGGGGGAGGGAGGGGGAGGGAGGGAGAGAGAGAGAGGGAGAGAGAGAGAGGGAGAGAGGGAGAGAGAGAGAGGGAGAGAGAGAGAGAGAGAGAGAGAGAGAGAGAGAGAGAGAGAGAGAGAGAGAGAGAGAGAGAGAGAGAGAGAGAGAGAGAGAGAGAGAGAGAGACTGGCCTGCATGCATGCACTTTGCTCATGCCAGAAGGCTGGCTTCTCAAGCATGCAGCAGTCCCTTCGTCCGCAAAAGCTTGTCGGTTCATATTTACTTCCTTTCAACTCATGCTCGTCCCTCACGACACTCCCCGCACAACATAAGAAGGTGAGCACCTGCTGATGTTGACAGCGAGGGGAGACATACCGTGAAGTCACAGGGTTAAGAGTGAGAAACCAAAAAACAGATGTAGCATGACATGAACAATGCTGAAGAATAGAAGACAAAGCTCAGAGGCTATACAAAGCTTTGCTTACAGTGTCATAAATTCATCATACACAAATTTGTGCCATCAGCAACGGCTAGTGTGAGAGATTTACAATCACGAAGGGTTGCATGGTGTGCCACAGCTAACTGCATGACCCGGCAAACATTCTTAAGAAGGCTTCAGCAGGAGCCTGTTTCCATAAACCACACCGGCACAATACAATTACTGGGGGTGATATCGTACCCAGGAGGAAGAGCACTATCTCGCCACCAACATTGCCCTTGAGTTGGTTGAGAGCGTCCCCTACAGTGGTGCGGCCCTCTCCCACATCACTCCTGATGGTACGGAAGAAAAGAACAGCCACAAATAGAAACACTGCCGCACGTGCTAAGTGGCCAAGGTGTCCTGTCACTAGCACAATCCAGCGAAACCATCGAGGCATACCCTTCCGCAGGGTCACGTGGAAGGACCTACCCAACAACACTGAAGTTGGTTATGACTTTCCCGCCTACCTCCCCAACACCGGCTTACATAAAGAGCCAGGTGAAGGCCAGCACTCACCGTCATCTCACGGGCATACCTTCATACCAAGAGGGGGGGGGGAGGGGGATTAAACAGACAACAAACCCAAAAAGTATCATAAAAAATATCAAAAACACAGAAAACGCACACAGACATTCAGACAAAAAAGCAAGAAAGCACACTGCCAGGCTGCACGTGCAGCATGCCCCCACCACCACGCCCTCCTACCTTCACCCACACCCAGCCTACTTGCACCCTCACACACACTCCACCCTGATACATACCCTCCTCCACGCCCATATACAACCCCCCTCCAATATACACGCGCTTATCCCCCCCCCAGCGCACACACACACACACACACACACACACACACACACACACACACACACACACACACACACACACACACACACACACATACACTCACAGACACACACACACACACACACACACACACACACACACACAGACACTCACAGACACACACACACACACACACACACACACACACACACACACACACACACACACACACACACACATGTGCACGCACGCGCACGCGCGCGCGCGGGCGGGCGGCCGCTTGGAAGCACTGCATGCACGCACACACATCAAGCACTGGTCGCCATGAATTCCAACCAAACAAGGTCCTGAATGACCTTGGCAAAATCTCCCTGGGGCTGCTTACAGTGCCATCATGCACATGTACATTATTCAACGTGCCAGGACAGATGCTTACGAATACTAGCATGTATACTTGGGTGAACATACACACAAACAGACAGACAAACAAACAACAACTCCTCACAAGAAACAAAAGTGAGCGATATATGCAAAACAAGGGTGAAATGGTATGAAAAGACACACATATGCACCGTGGCCAAAGCTTTACCTTGTGAAGAAAGCCTCCAGCTGCACAATGGTAGCCGCAACAAAGGCGATCCCAAAAAAGACGAGCCCCACTTTCCCCCCCGCACTGCCTCTCCAACTATTAGGAAACGAGCTGTTGCGGTCCGCATTGTATTTTTCATCTCTTGACTTAGGTATCAGTGAAATCACAAAGTAAGCATATGCTGTGTAGACACATCCTGACACAAAGGGGCTCAGCCTGCAGAACCAGAACAACAGTCTCAGCTTTCGTGCATGTATCGTTGTAACATAAAGGTATCTATTGAAAGCAATAACCTTCTGCCCATAGCATTGTGCAAATTGAGAAGCTTTGCCCCTCCCCCCCCCCCCCCCCCCAAAAAAAAAAAAAAAAAAAAAAAAAAAAAAAAAAAAACCACAGAAACAAACCAAAAACAAAAAACAAAACAAGGGAAGGAGAAAATGGAAAGCCCCTCATGAAATGGATGCACAAAGATAAGAGACAAATGCGTGCAAACTAACACCTGACAAAGGTAAATGTGAAGTGTAGACTAACACCTGGCAAGGAAACCGACTTTGCTTGTACAACGCATTCCCAGACTGACACAAGAACATCCACATACTTGTAAATGCAAAGTTTTAGTCCCCTTGTCACAACATCTTGGAGCTCTGTATACAGGATCAACCCCTCCTAGCTAGAGTCACGTCTTGTGCAAGTGCACACTTGGGCCCCTTTCCCCCAGGATAAGGGGGGAGCATATAGGGGTAATCAACATACCAGACCGAGAGTACACCCACTTCATCAATTGTATGTGGGGTCCTGTGTCCTGTGACTCCTGTCCCAAGACAGCCAGGGAAGGCACACAATTGCATACAAAAACACATGGACATTGCATCTTGCATCAAATGGAAGGTAAGCAGGAGTCTACAAGCACATTAACCCAAATGCGGGGTCATCCGCTGTTGGAGGTTAACACCTGAATTTGAAAAAGTTTTTGTAGGGCCCATAAGCAGCATCTGTTCCCTGTCCTACAGCAGCTTCCCAGAATCTCCAAGCAGCATAGACCAGCACTCCAATCGCCAAAACCACCAGCAACTCAGGGCCTACCGTATTGCTGCCCACCAGAATGAATGCCCCCTGCATTGCACAAGTAGCTTTACACATCGCACACACCACGTGTGTCACGTGACGTGACACGCTTGCAGAGCACTTGCACTACATATCTGGAAGGTCTGACCAGGGTTACGTGTCATGTCATCCAGAACCACGACACTGGTCTTGCATGCAGTCCTAACCATTGTTTTGGGTTGCCGAACAATGGGTGGTGCCTCCATTTAGATGCTGTCAGCTGTCAACAGTCTATTTACAAGGGTGATGCCTCTGCTGTCACACAAACAGCATAGGCCACATAAAGAAATGATCAAAGCCAAACTGCCCACAAGCACTTGGGAATTTCACTCTCATTCGTTCTGCAACAGGCAACAGAATTTCCATATCACATCTTACACAAGTTCTTCAAACACTGTAATGAGGATAATCCTGGCCACGTCAAAGTGAATTACATAAGAAAGTGATTTTTAAGGTCACCCAATATTTGACCAATTCAACAATGTAGAAAACAGCGCCAAAATAGAGACAAATACAAGCAGGAGGGTGTGGATGAAGAAGTACCTGTGGAGAGGCACTTGCATAGCTGTCAGAATCTCCCACAGCTGATTGGCATGACAAACCACCGATAATGGCATAAACAATTCCTTTAAATACCCATCCGATACTCCCAAGCACTTGGATGGCTTTCAGCTGCCGCTTCTTGATAACCTGTCCACAACAGCATAGAAAATTCAAATGAACGACACCATGTGTCATCTCATAAAGTATATTACTAAATCCAGAACAATCTAACTCACTTGTGTTGGGCTCGTGAACTTCTGGGTGAGCCGGTGTAGCCGGGGATGCCGACCAACATAGTCGTCTTGATAATCAACTGGGGTCCCTTCGATAGGAACTGGGTGAAGCCGTGGCACTGAAACTCCTAGAAGCTTTCTTTGCTTGGTTTCAGGATCTTCGTCAGTGCCGTCTCGAACGGGTCCCATTGCTGAGTGCGATGAGAAAAGGTTAGATAGTCTGTATGAATATACTAGATACCAGTCGCTTTACAATAAGCTAATAGTAATCTGGTGCTCAACCAAACTACGTACCGGGAAGGGACTGGATGTGCGGCGTACACGAACCCCACCTCGTGAACTAAACCGCGCAGTCAACAAGTCTCTGTCAACATTAGCACAGTGTGTTCATCACATGCAGATTTTGCTGGTCAGGGTTGCGATGGATTACTTGCAGCGAGAAGGTACTGGTACTCGTCCGAAATGCAACGACATCAAAAGGGTACCTAGGGGAGTGGGGGGACGGACCGTGCATCGTCTACTACCACTGGTACTGTACCAGGAGTGCAGTCGTTACCTTTTCTTTTTTAAGTGCAGTGCAGGCAGTACAGTACAGCGGTTAACAGAAATAAACATCTTCCTTTTCCGTTTTAAATTAACAACTTGTTTAGGGCTCCCGCCCCATGTTTCGCTTTCCTTAAAAATGTAAAATTTGTATTGAGCTCCGAAACCACGAAGACGGGGCCCCGGTCATATCTGTTGTAACGAGCTCACCTTGTACTGCGGGTGTAAAGACAGAAACTAGATTGTTTTTATGCATAACGTCATAATATTTAAAGCATGAATCCTGAATCTGGATAAAACTAAATCGGAGCCGCTGTAGGCTGCAAGTTGTTCAGTGTTGCCTGGCGAGGGGCAAGAAAACGTTTTACTTTTCCTTGTGTTTAGGACGTTTGGACTGTTAAATTAGGGGGTTGATGACCGAAGATTGGGATGGACGGTGTGTTCATGACACCGTCCATCTCGCAGCTATGCCGCGTCGTCGTTAAAACATCATCTTCTTGACTCACAATTGCCGTGGGGAGGTTCCTTCGCCCTCAACCATCGTACTGCATACTTCATACCAGTGCTGGACCCGCTGGGCATTCTTTCCCGCTGGATTTGGTTGAAGTGAAGCACTTGGACTGCACAACCCACAACAGTCTTCGGGGTTGGAGGCTATGAAAACAGGACAGACAGGTCCTGGAGGGTGGCTGAAACTCTTGCAACAGGAGAGTTTCCAACGCCAGAGACTGTCCTTTTGATTGTTGGCACTAGGTTATGAATCAGCCAGCCCCACCGCTTTCGCCATGGCTCAGGGCACCAGTCACACGGCAGAGGGCTGTTGAGCTTTTTAAAGAGTTATCAAGCAATGCCTACGACGAAATTACTGTTTGTAAGCCCAGCAGCAATCGCTGCTCAGTCCCACCCAAGAAAGGTAGACCACACATTGCCTGGCCATTCAAAGTGGAACAAGAGTTGGCAACAGGCATGGCGGCCTCTTGTACAACACAAAATTCTTTATCGCAGAGCCTACAAGATGACAAAGAGGTAACACGTTCACAGCTGACTGACAATTGCAGTTCAGTTCCACAGCACAAAGAGAGTTGCGGCGTGCCTGATCCAGGAGAAATACTTCAAGAAAAGCATGGAAATCTGAACATAGTAGCCAGTAAAAGAATGGGAAGAGGTCCTCTTTCCCCAAATCGTACCAGAAAATATAGACTGCCGAGCCATAGAAAGTCTAACCCAAGCAGTGCCACACCTTGCAATTCGTGGATCAACCAGGAGACAGGTGGGATGCACTTGACTAAAGAATTCTGCCAAACAGAGGACCAGAAAGTGGTGACTAGAATCGCACTGGCAGACAATAAGATTTATAGCAGAGGACTCGCCGTAGGGGCTGAGATACTGCTGCACAAGGGTCTCTACCAGCCTGGGGATGGTCAACCAGTTTGCAGGCCGAGCCAGGAACCAGACGCACAATGGAGTCCCAACCTCCAACTATTAACAAGGCATACCTGCGCAAACGCGACACCCCCAAGCAGTTTCAAAGTCCTTAACAGACAATGGACGGGGTCTAGAGATGAAGAAATATGTCGCTTACTGGACAACACCTGTCGGGAACCATTTCCAGAGCAGGTGGATACAAGTGCCCGATATTGTGGATCAGACTTCACAAAAACGGGTACTGTGCGTCCAAGTCTAGTATCATGCGGGCCAAACGAAGATACCGAGGTTGACTGTGTGGTCAGATGCACCCAAGTGCATGATGTTGGCTCAAATGCCAGATCTTTGATTTTTTCTGCGCCACTGGAAGGTGGTCGCCTTGGTGAAGTTTTGGAGGTAGAGCAAGGTGTGGAATACGAGATGAAGTTATCCCATGACAGCATGAACCCCCGCACATGTTTGTGGTTTGACTTCTTGGTCGTCAATGGAAGAGCAGGTGCGAAACTTTTGAACTCAGTTCACAGGTTGCGTCTGATAATCATAGCGTCTGGTCTACCTGCACTCTAGCTTTCATTAAAGGAGAGTGGCATTGCCTAAAGTCCAGACCCTTTTGCACCCAGATGTCAGTATGTATCTGGGGCAGGCTTGAGTGCGACTTCATGATATCTGGCCTTCATTACTGTGTCAACAAATAGGAAATGTCACTGCGGTAGCATGAGCCCTTTTGGACTTTACGTGACGACAGGAGGATGTTCATCACCTTGTGAGTGTACAGGACAGAAAGTACTGGTCAGTATCGTTAACATGTCACGGGCACGGACTGCATATCGCAATGGCTTAACTCCGTGGACCAGAAGTTCACATGCCCCCAAGTGGACACGACTGCCATGTGGCAGTACATTCTACACCAGGTGCAATTCTTTCCTACAATTTTGTTCCCTCCTTAGCCCCATTGAGTTCTGAGCCTGGTTAGCATAGTCCCAATTGCCGGGAGGAGGCTTGCGATCTCTGTTCTCAGCAGCTTGCCTTCCGCTTATGTGTATTTGTGGACTTGGTCTTTGAATAAAAACGGCAATACCTCATGATCTGATGTATTGTCGTTGTGATCCCTTGACATCCATGTTCTTAGTGTACGCATGTCAGAGACACGGCACCTTTTGCACGAAGCAAACCTTGGGGATACCTTCAAGTATAGCGTGTGCAGAAAGGCATGTTCAAGCCTCCGGTATGGTACCTTTATCCGTACAGTTTTAAGAAACTGTGTGTGTGTGGTGATCCTGGTGGACTAGCGGTAAGCTGTACATTCACCAATTCCATGCATCAGTCCCATGGGCACAAATGGCCAGAATGTCCGATGCCCCTGTATCAATTGAGATTTCCCTGAGCATTTGTCGTTAGTGTACCAATTCCTCGACCTAAGACATTATATCCGCTGGATTTTGAAAGCAGTTTCTGCTTATAAACACCCAAACTTCATGTCATGGCAGTCCTACCTTGTTTGAGATCTAGTGGGATCCTGTACTGTATGTAATGTTTGATACAAACGGACCTCAAAGAGACATATATACATACATCTGTATGCCACATGTTTTATCTGACAGGTGTATGTGCATGCCAATGAGTACTGATGGATGTATTTTGAGTGCTCATATGCTCTCCGGCAAGCGCCGTTTGCATCATGCTTGTTTGCCACAGCCTTCTTAACTCAGTGCAGCGTGTGTGGATAAAAGCGTGCAACAAGGATCATCTTTTGGTGTAGAGATGTTCAAGTTATTAAAAGAATACCTGCAAAACGAATGGGAAAGATTCAGAGATGATGAGTATGATGTCCACGTAAAGTGTATTGACATCATACATTGAGAGTGTCAACTCCTGATATCAGCCCTCATCCCTCGTAAGACTTGGCATTGATTCCCGATATGTTGGTTCGTGGGTGCGTTCTAAGCCCCCTTTCCAGACCAAATGCATTTTCATCATCACTAGTCATTGCTCTCATATTGCTGCCGATGGTTCTGGACGGATCCACGTACACGTGCGAACGTGCTCGCATGCGCGCGCGCGCGCGCGCACGCGCGCACACACACACACACACACACACACACACACACACACACACACACACACACACATGTGTACACATGTGTACAAACACACACACACACACACACACACACACCCACACACACACACACACACACACACACAACACACACACACACACACACACACACAGAGAGAGAGAGAGAGAGAGAGAGAGAGAGAGAGAGAGAGAGAGAGAGAGAGAGAGAGAGAGAGAGAGAGAGAGAGAGAGAGAGAGAGAGAGAGAGAGAGAGAGAGAGTGTGTGTGTGTGTGTGTGGGGGGGGGGTGGGGGGATCAATTTGTCCTTCTTCTGAGCCTATGTCCAAAGCCGTCTCCGCCCTATTAACCCCACCCCATTAACCCCGGAAATCAAAGCAAACCCTATAACTGGTCAATGTGAAAGCACGACCTACTCCCCCGCGGGGCCACCTTCCCCCAGAAAGGAAAACCTGCAGCTTCCATAAAATCCTGGCGAGGGAATTTAATAAGGACCCGAGGTTACGAAGGAACCAACTTAAACACGACCTTAATCCCTCAAAACGAGCCATATATATATGTATATACGTCTTCACAAATTTCTTCTGTAGCCTGGTCTACGGGGAGGAGGCGAAGGATGTGGGGCCCAAGGAGGACGTACGTGGAGCTCATCAGATCTATAGCAGATTTGAATATCAGATCTTTAGAGAATGTATTAGCACATGCCTTATTGATTTGGAAACATCTCTTAGTGTGGAATAATATAATTGTGACTCTTTCATAGGACCTGCAGGACGTGAAGGTGTGTGGGGTGTGCACCTTGACCCCTCCATGCATGCAGTTATAAGAAGGGTGCAAGCAGGACTTTATTGTGATCGTGAGAAACGGCTTACCTCACTGCGACAGATGTGCGTACAGACCCGCATTTAATGCTTGAAGTCCTATATAAAAGGGCATGCTTGTGCGGTTTAGCATGTGCACCTAATAAACAATTGTGCAATGGTCAAGCCTCCTTAAAGATCCCGCCATGGATTTGCAGGTCACCCACTGACCCGTCGAAATACATTCTATCCTTCACCTTCGGGTTTAGCAATGACGATGAAGTGGTAGAGTTTGCCTTTGCCCTGCCATATACCTACACAGAACTTCAGCGCCATTTATTTGATCTTGAAAGGACTGGAAATGGTATTTGTTGGCGCAGCCTCCTGGGCAGAACAGTACAGCAGCGGCGAATTGATGTCCTTCACTTTGGTAAGCTTCCTACAATTGATTTTGCACGGCAGTGCCAAAGGCATGCTGCCTACAGTACCGTAAAGATCTTGTAGGCCAATAGGGTCACAGACGCATCAAAGCTGCGTCTTGTAGGATATATGGTTTGCGGTTAGGATACGCTTAACTTTTTATTCTAAATGCTCCATTCTTTAGCGAAATCGGGCCCATATACCTGTTCAAAAAGTCGAACTCTGCGGGCTTTGATTTAAACGAGTGGGGCTATTCGCATATCAGACCAGACAATATGGGGGTCATGGACAGGGACTCAAAATACGCGAAGCGGGAGTCCCCGAAAACTTGCTGTTGTATGTGCACGAGTGCACCCAGGGGAAACACCCGCTTCATTTGTGGCCCTTGCCATGATGCGGGCATTAGTTTCAAGGGATGCTGACCTATCGGCATTCCTGAAAGCGGCAACCGTCATTGTGGTTCCCATGCTGAACCCTGATGGGTGCAGCCTTGGCAACTACCGTTCTGATGCGGGTGGTTGCGACTTAAATCGCCTATGGGCCTGCGCAAACGTCCAAATGGAGCCAGCTCTGCACCATGTCCTTGAGCTTCTTAATAAGTGTGACCCTTCTGCAAGGTCTTTGAGTGTTTCTGAAAATGCTTTGCTCGCCATTGAATTCTTCATGCATATGTACATAATACTTTTATGCGTTAGCACCAATGGGACAGCGAGTCGGAACTAAGGGGAAAGGTAGATGCTTTGTAGAATGTTAGGACGAACTCCTGTTCTGGGAGTTGTTGCATCTCATCAGCCTCTAGTGACAACACAGATGTAATCATTCCAAGAATCTTTCATTCAAAGAGTGGGATTAAGGAGACCAGCCCAAAGTTTCTCGCTACAAGAACACCAGGAGGGCAGCAAGCTGGCGACCCACAGCAGCAGCAATAATGAAAAAATCATGACCCGTCGTCTTCATTATCTTCTTCTCCTTGCCAGCAAGTGCGTTGTCTGCAACTTCTTCTGTGCTAACCTCCTACAGGCTTTCTGAAGATCCAGATTATAGTCTTGAACTCTTTTTGGATCTCCATGCCATGCTAATTGCAAGGCCCACTTCCTCTACTGCAACCCGCTTCCGGAGGACAAGCTGACAGACTGTGCGGCCATGGACCATGCTATTTTATTCCCTCGCATATGTGCACGTCGCCTACCTGGGTTCTCTCTTCAAAGTTGCTCTTGGACTGAGGACCCTGGAAAAGCTGGATGTGCACGGCTTGTTGTTGGTGAGGCACAATTGTTTACGTTCTAGAATTCAATGTGACGGAGGACGTCCTCCTGTGCTGACACCAACGGAGACTTTCGCAATTGCAGCAAGTTGTATCTGTCACAACTACTCAAAATGTGATCATCAAGAACATCCTTTGAGTTCTGGTCCTTGCGTAAACTGTAGAAGTAAGTTGTGCATTCGAAGTTGCCTTCATGTTCAAGACAGCATACTGTCAAAATTCTTGAAATGATGTCTCATAAACCAGATCCCTGCCTCCCCCCCCCCCCAGCCCTCTGTCTCTCCCCTCCCTCCCCTTCTCTCTCTCTCTCTCTCTCTCTCTCTCTCTCTCTCTCTCTCTCTCTCTCTCTCTCTCCTCTCTCTCTCTCTCTCTCTCTCTCTCTCTCTCTCTCTCTCTCTCTCTCCTCCTCTCCTCTCCCTCTCCCCTCCCCCTCCCCTCCCCCTCCCCCTCCCTCCCCCCCCCCTCCCTCCCCCTCCCCCTCCCCTCCCTCCCTCCTCCCTCCCTCCTCCTCCCTCCTCCCTCCTCCCTCCCTCTCTCCCTCCCTCCTCTCTCTCTCTCTCTCTCTCTCTCTCTCTCTCTCTCTCTCTCTCTCTCTCTCTCTCTCTCTCTCTCTCTCTCTCTCTCTCTCTCTCTCTCTCTCTCTCTCTCTCTGTGTGTGGTGTGTGTGTGTGTGTGTGTGTGTGTGTGTGTGTGTGTGTGTGTGTTTGTGCGTGCGCGTGTCCAGGTGCATGCGTGCTAAGAGTGAGAAAAAGAGCACACACACACACACACACACACACACACACACACACACACACACACACACACACACACACACACACACACACACACACGCACGCACGTACGCACGCACGCACGCACGCACCCACGCACGCACACACACACTCACACACACACACACACACACACACACACCACACACACACACACACACACACACCACACACACACCACACACACCACACACACACACACACACACACACACACACACACACACACACACACACACACACGCGCGCGCACGATCCTGCACTCAGGCAGACATTTTAAAGATTAGTGTGATGTCCCACTTGACTACTGCATACCTTGTTGCAGTGTGCAATTTGTTACCGTTGGCTTTACTGTAGAGTTATACGTGAAGTGATATGCCCTGAATGTGTCGCGGAGAATCTCTGTTGTCATATAGGAATACGTATAAACACTTGCAAAACCAACAGAATTCAACCACTTCCACAGCAGCCATACGAGCTGTGTACGTGGAACCACGAAGTCTGGCTACAAATGCTGCATTTGTGATGAGTATTCACATGAACACATCCACACAACGTGGAAGTACCACGAAATATGTACTGCAGCTGCAGCAGGTAGTCATAAATTGGCCTCAAATCCTTCAGCATTCCCGTCTTTGTAAAATACCATATGTACCATTGTCAATAGTTCTACGTACATCTCTTGAATGATACATGCTTCCTGCAAACGAGGCGCCAGCTATAACGTCCCTTATGTATTATTCTTCTAGGTGTCAATTAAATGGACACAACATTGCAGTGCCTTTTCTGCTGGTGTGCAATCTGGAGCATTGCGGGCTTGATCCAGTTGGAATGGCCAAAGTTAATGGATTGGAGTTGTTTGGGAGAGACCCCAGGAGTTGCTGATTTTTGCACTGGGCCTATCGAAGAACATAAGAAGAAAGAAGCTTCCCTTGCATTCCTATTATCACATGGCTGGCTACGGTTTGGTTTTGTTTGTACGGCAGGATCATGTCAGATCACCCGGCTGGAAATGGACATGGCGGTTCATGATCTTACTTATCTCTGCCAATCTCAATCTGCTCTTATAGCCAAAGACTGGTCTTGCAGGAGAGAGGTTTCCGCAGGCAGTATGCTGTACACTGGAAATGGCCCTATTTAATACGACACACATTCCCGCTGATGTCATCTTACCAGGTAAGTGGATAAAAAAGCACGGATCACTGTGACTTACTGGCCACAGTGACTGGCCCGAATACAATTGCAGGCCTTACTTTATCAGCAGGACACCATCTTCCCATAACTGTTGAGCAATGCCAGCCTCATCTAGGCCCGCCGCCACTAAGTATTGTATCTATAAAAGTTCCGGTTTCACTACCTTCTAAAAAGTGCTATGAGACACAGACCAAAGGAACAATGCACCATCCAGCTTACACATGGATACCCCATCAACATGAAAGACTCCTGTAAGTCCACTTTGCAAGAACCTGAAACGCACTTTAACCCAACCCAGCCAGTGGAACTCGAACAATTTATAGAAAGGCTCCTTCTTCATGTATATAAGAGGATCACACGCACCAATCTGGAATTTGCTACGGCTCATCTGGCTCCTTCATCCAGCAAGCGAGTAGCTATGAAGTCTATAGAAAGCAATAAATTATGTACCCAAACCACTTGAGACATCCGGCTGAGTTTGGAACAACTACACATCAGTTGTGACTTAAATAGGAGAGATAACATGATCTACTGGCCTGAAAAGCTTCTGTAATGTGGGGCTGGCAGGAATGTCTGCACCACCATCAGATCCAAATTCCCCTGAAGGCTACAGGGAGGTGGGAAGCCAGCTTGCCAAATGCCTTGCAGATTTCTTTTCTGTTACAGGAGAAAGGCTGCCTGGCTGGAGGAGAAAATAACATCAATTTGAAGGGCATGGTGTAACAGAGGTTCTACGATCGGGTTAACCTTGTGACGTGTGACGGCATTACACGTGCAGTGGCACACCAATGGTGTTGCTGCGGGGGCAGAGATTGGACAAGGTAGAGGTGTTATGGTAGTCTAGGCACCCAAAGGCTTGGGTTTGGTATTCTAGAGATCTGGGCGAGAGGTGGAGTCCCCACAATGTAAGGATTGTGACAGTCGGTTGTTGGGCCTTTGTCCATCATCTGCCACACATTGTGCACTACCCACTCTGCGCCATCTCCCAGGTGAAATGCCCCAGTGACAGCTCTTAATATGTGTATATAAAAGGATACCCCTCTTCTAAATAGGCAGGCTGGCGCTACAGGCACATTGTGTTGACGACAAGAAACTTTTTAATGTTCTGGAAAGCAGACCTACATAAGCAGACCTACATAGAAATCTCCATGGCTTGATCGTGTTCGTACGTTACTCCACCATCAAGCAGAATATACTTGTTGCTAACTATATCTCTAGAAAAACTCACACAGATGGCTCAATCATTGCAGCGGGTAAGTGGTGGCTGTAGAAAGGTTTCCACGGTTATGGTCCTTCAGGTTCATCGGGAATGTGAGACAAAAATGCATGAATTCTGAGGACACCCCAGCATTAACCCAGCGAAGAAGAATTCTTCCAGGCATGGGCCTAGGCCATACATGTTTCCTCAACCATTGGTCTAGGTACACATACAAAGTCCCAAATAAGGCCCACCTCCTTGCAAATGCCCTCAGAGAAGCAACGGGGATGACCACCAAATATGTTTGAACATTAGAAACGATATCTTAAAGCAGGTTCACAAAAAAGTTGCATCGACCTTCTTTGTCACAAGTTCCTCCAAGAATTCCCTGTGACGCACAAGTCACCATTTACAAATTCCCTAATTCCGAGTAGAGCAAGGTTATCACCTTTTCACAAATGCGGTTTTAAAAATCTTCGGAACCCTCCATTACGCAAAGCTATTCCCACAGTGAACACACTGATCTCACCTGCAATACGCACCACATACGCAGCACTTCAAAACATCAATAGCGATTTCTCATCAACCAGCTTTAATGATGCTTCAGGTAGCTAGTATTTCCATAGTTCGACAACGGCGGGGAGACTACAATAAAATACAGAAGTTGTTGCAAGCCGTAAACGACTTTTACCCTTTAAACGACTTTCGTAACTTTACCACGCACGTGGACTCGCGGCCCCGAAGAACGTCCCGTATTTGACGGACCACGCTATCGCCTGTACAGCCCTTTCGCCCGTCTCGGAAGTAAACGAACAAGCAGCATGACGCACACTTAATATACCTGATGCCATCCGAGCAGTCTGTTTATTACATCTCTCTGGTGAAAACATTGACGTTGGGTCTTCCCTTTGAAGTGCACGGGAACATTTCATTGTAGCTACTTCGAACCCGAGTCTGAACCCCTGTGTCTGGTTTCTATTGCCGAAAGAGTGGGCCGGCGCCTCGTCTCCCCAAAGGGAAATGGGATACGCTTCTGTATTTTCAGATCGTCAGATGGCAAGATATATTCTTCCAGCGCGCTGCTGTTGCTTCCACAGCCAAGTGCGCCAAAAGGGAGTTTTGCGGTCCACTGTATATTTGGCGATGCTGCCGCTACAGTTGACCGGCAAGATGATATCACGGACTAGAAGATACTCTCGTCTAAGCCATGGGATGACTGTGGAGGCTAATGAGCTGAACAAGTGGTACGTGCTCTGGGCAAGTCGCGCGTAGGGTATTCGGTCATTGTCACGGGAGTGACCCTCACCGCTGTTTTTATACAGGGCGAATACAGATGGTTTTGATGATGTTGATGGAGAAGACGACGATGGTTTCGACTGGTAGGGTGATGCATCCCTGATCTGCGAACCGGATCGGTTTCATGCCACATGCGGGATGCTTATGCGACAATGTTATACTGAATTTTTTAACACGTCGAACAATTGACCATTTATTCCTGGCAGGGACACATCCAAGATTGTCTTGAGGGTGTTGACCTCCCGTGCGACCCAGAAAGTGCTCTGCTATCTTCAAGAAACTGACTTGTATGTTGCACATTGGCTTTCTGATTTTGTATCGAAGAATCCACCTCTGGAAGGTGATAAGGTGGGCTTCTGGTAACGCCATCTGAATGTTCTACGTCCAAATTCCGAACTCAATGTGCTCAAAAATGTCAAATTCTGTCTTTACATATGATGCAACTGAGCAGGAAGGACGTATAAAAGAAGCTGTAATAAACTCTTGGTATGTGAATACCAGTATGATGTGGAGGGCATCCAGAACCAAAGAAAAGAGGGGAGAACAGGGGCTTGAGAGATTGGTGCTATTATGGCAAGGGTTTTGTATTGTACATGCAGTCAAAAGGAGGGTGTGGAAGACTGCAGAATTGTCACATTTGTGAGTGGGGGTGAGTGTATTTGGAGCGTGTATGGGCATGGAGTGAAAGGGGGCCATGTGTGCCCTAGATGCAAGGGACACACACACACACACACACACACACACACACACACACACACACACACACACACACACACACACACACACACACACCCACCTGTTCCATGGGCACACGGAGGCAGGCAGGCGCCGGGGGGGGGGGAGGTAGAGGGGGATATTTTCAGGGGAATCTAGCTTTCCTAGCTGAATTGCAACCCCCAGTCCGTCTGGCTCTCGTTCAGTGTGGTATATCATTACGCATGAAGGGGAAGGGTAAGAGAGTTTTAATTGTAACAGGGCCAAAACATAACTGTCTTCTTGCTCACTTTTCACCTGTATTGCTAAGGTGTCAGTAGGAGGTCTGACCACACATGCTCCAAGTGTGAGCTTTGTTGCAGTTTATCCTCAAATTGTTCCAAGAACGGGCTCTGACCACCAGCGACAATATTAACAACACGGAGCACTGGATCAGTCCTCCCGATCTGGCAAACCGAATTCTTACTGTCCGGCTCGATCTTGCAAAACGTCTTTCCAGGGGCTACCCTGACTTTGTGAAAAGGACAAACTTGGAAGTTTTGCGAAGCCATCTGGAAAAGAACAGTTATACCTCAGGTGGGTCTTACCTGTGAGTTCCGTAGCACCCTTGCTGAGCATTTGATTTATGGAGTTTATTTGCACCCTTGAAGGACGAAACTGATTTTTTTTGCTTATTGGGAAGAGCGCACACGCGCGCACGCGGGTGTGTGTTGGGGGGGGGGGGGGGGGGGCAGCATGTGTCAGAGAGAAGGAAGATGGGGGGAGGGGGGGGAGAGGGAGAGGGGGGGATTAGGAGAGCGCGCGAGCCAGCGGGAAGGGGGGTTTGAATGTAGTTCCCAAGTTTCTTTTGACGTGTCTGGGGTGTCTTAGGTCCCTGGTGTTTAGATGTTGCAAGTGATTTGTCTTGACACATTCTTGGCTTGCAACATTCAAGTTGCGGAGTAAGTGCAATGAAGTTATAGGGCCTGATGAAAGGAGATCCTAGGAGGGATAATAGGCACAAGTTGAACTGCAAGAAGCAATGAAATATTACCCCTGTCATGAGCTGGGCAATATCCGTGCTCGCGTTGTACACAGATCTGAGGAGAGAAGGTGCAAGCAGGTCAATCCTAACCCCATGCACACTCCCCTTGTGAGCATTAGCTTTTAACCAATTTTGTTGGTGGCCAAAGCATGGCCGTATTGGTAGTTTGTAGACACAGTCATACAATATAGTGGAGCATTGGTATTGTATCCTGTTTGTGAAATTGTCCATCTGCAGTGCTTCTACGCATGATTTGGACATTGTTGGTCGTCCCGCATTTTGTCTTCTAAAACGTTGAAGAGTTGAATGGGCTTGCAATGTGTCAGCTTTTTAGACTGGTGTCAAATCTATAGTTACAGGTGGGCTCCTCTACGTATAGGTTGGCAGCTGCTTGTTGATAGTCTGCGATAGCCATGATTGCCCTCAAGGTCTACTGTTGACCTCCTGTCGGGTACCTGCCGGCACTACTTTTAGATGCTCCAGATTGAGGTGTCCCTGTTGCTGTAACGGATGGTCTGGCCAGCTCCTGTAAGATAATGCTGTCTCTCTTAGATTACCCACTGTGGTCTCCCTCACATATATATGCCTCCTGGTGCTGTTTGTCACCCGCCACCTCAAAATCTCATGCTTCGGGGATGCAGGCACGCTACCAGAAAATGCTCGCAGACGGAAGCAAGCGCGAGATGTCAGGTGATCGGAACGGCTGCAACTACACTTTCATGGAGGCAAGTATTAGGGTACAGGGGTGCAGACAGCTGGCAGTTGGTAGAGAGTCTGCAGCAAAAGCCCTTGATGTGTGATAACTGCATGGGAACAGTGACAATTGTTACAGCCATGTTGTTACATCCATGTCATGTAAATTAACTAGCAAGGACAGACTTGGAAGACAATGTGTGTTTAGTAAAAGCAGGCCCTCAGAGTAATAAAGGAGCCACAGGTGTTTACAAAGTTCAGGGGCATTTACCAGGGCGTAGTTGTCATCATGTTTCCTGGGCTTCCGGACGGTACATACAGCGTGGGCAATTAATTGCCCTGGCTAATATTAACCCTGATACCTTTTGTAAGATTCTTTGCGGAACAGTCAAGATTTAGGGTTAACCTGCCACATGCAGTCCAGATTACCGCCAGCCTTGACATAGAGCATGCCTTACATCCTCCTCTCCACTTAAGGCGCTCGTACAACCGAACGTGGATCTGGGACATTGCACATGAACAGAAAAACGTTTTGTAACTCTCTGGCTTTAACATTAAATCACTGCCTTTTGCATGATAAACATTACCTTCTTGGAAGCTCAACATACCACAGATCATTGTCACATTACAAGCAGATAAACTCACATCGCTGCAGGTGATTTCAAAGGTACATTAACATATCAACTTCAATTAAGAGTTGTAGGCGGATTTAATAATGATGTCACCACTGGCATAGGCTGGTCAAATGCAGTCAAATCCAGCTGGCAGTACGACGCTTAACTGCTCGTGTTGATGTCTGATTGTTCGTCTCTTGTAAGTTTCACCAGATTATGCACATCATGGTCGAATTCCAACTCATCCACATTAGAATCTGGCTTTGCTGCTGCTGGTTCATCCACAAACCTGCAGTCAGAGAAGGGGCATCTAAGAATGCCGAATCAAGTGGGCAAGAACTCAGCAGCTCCAAGGCCCCAAGAACAAGAGGTGTGCATACAGGAACAACAGTAACTTCTTGCACGTCAAAATTGGTACAGATTGTTGGAGGTCGAGATTGCCCATTTCAGCAAAACAAACCCTTCCAAATTGACAAGGGAGAAACCATGATGGCTTCCGCTCTTTGTTTCAATCCCTCCACAAAGTCGCATATTCTAAAGAATTCACTTAGTCTGACCCTCCAATGTCAGCAGTCCTCGGTGGCCCATCCATGATCACCAACAATACAGATGTGTACTGATGCCACCGCAGATCGGCTGCTGCTGGCTGATGAATGTATGCTCTCCTATGGAGAGGCCTTGATGCCTGTCTGCATGTTGTGTAAATCCGTGGTAGGAACGGTAGAACCCCTACTATTTCCTGTTTGATGGGCCAACAAAACAAAGCGCTGGACATGTCATTATCTGCAGGCACCAGCATTCTTTTTGGCCGACAGAGTTGCTAGCAGGTACCCATGACGAACCCAGTGCTGCAGTGGGTTGTGGCATACCTAATTTCCTCCACCAGACCGGCTTCATCTCGAATCTTGTGCCATGCATTGCAGTGCGCACATTGGACAAATACCATTCCCTTGTCCCAAGCACGAGGATTTACCATCCGCTCAGTCCGGCCATCTGCATAACAGGATAAGGTTACCCCTTCGCGGTTTGTAAGGGCAATGAAAGACTAACCAGCAAAGATGACCTGGGTGCGGCATGAAGGTCGCTTACCACATACGTTGCAAGTAAATGAGACTTGCCTCGACCGCCGCGGAAGTGCAAACTCGATTCGAAGTTGGGTGTCATCGGAATCTTGTGAAGATACTGCATGCAACTGAGCAAGTCAAATACCAAAATTTCGTCTTAACTTTAACCACTCTACAGGCAAGGTAAAGAGGTTGAACCTAAAGACGAGAAGTATTTCCTTGAGGCTACACAAAGCCAGTTCTTCAGCACATCGGCATGCAGGGAACAAACAAGACTGAGGTGAAAACAACAACTGCAAACCCGATAGTCGAGGCGGACAAAAGCCACAATTACATTATGACAAGCATTACTGCTGTTTAAAAGAAGCTAACCTGCATCATTGGTCTTTCCAGACAAACAAAGCACTCCGGGACTGACGAAGTGCACGCGGCGCTGTCCTAGTGAGAACCTCTGACACGAATATGAAATTATGGGTTCCAAAATCAAAGGACCTTGCGCCTTTCCTCGCAAACTCTTCCTACGTAGACATGTTGGCAAGCAGCCTATTACACTCAATTTCACTATACCGCACTGGTCGGGTAAACACGGGTGTTGCGGAGGTGAGAAGGGCCGAAGCCCCATTTTCACTTAAAAAGCTAACACGAGAAAATGATTTTCAAACAGTTTATGACTCAACGTTATTAATCTGCTATTTGTGTGCTTCAGGCATTTGTTGATCAAGTCCCCGCAGCGGGCCCCGCATGGATACGATCAAACGTGCTGAATCAGTTCCGGAATCCGGATCCCACCGTGCAGAATCTGTTCCGGGGTTCTGGATCTTCCCCCCCCCCCCCTCTCTCTCTCTCTCTCTCTCTCTCTCTCTCTCTCTCTCTCTCTCTCTCTCTCTCTCTCTCTCTCTCTCTCTCTCTCTCTCTCCTCTCTCTCCCCTCCCTCTCTCTCCCCCCGCCCCTCTCTCCCCCTCTTCCCCCCCCCTTTCCCTTTCCCTCCCCTCCCCCTCTACCCCCCCTCCCCCCCTTCTCTCTCTCTCTCTCTCTCTCTCTCTCTCTCTCTCTCTCTCTCTCTCTCTCTCTCTCTCTCTCTCTCTCTCTCTCTCTCTCTCTCTCTCTCTCTCTCTCTCTCTCTCTCTCTCTCTCTCTCTCTCTCTCTCTCTCTCTCTCCCCCTCCCTCCCTCCCCCCCCCCTCCCCCTCCCCCTCCCCCTTCCCCCTTTCTGTGTTCTTCCATCCCTTCAGCCATAATGGCTGGTCCTGGATGTATGTTGTAAAATGGGCCCCCTTGGGGCTCAGTGGAGAATTTCTAAGTTGGGAAATTCCCACTGTGATTGTGTGTATTTGTGAAGTGACGTGACTGGTGCAAACATGTTGTGAAGTAATATGGGAACCCTAGGGTTTGAGGTTCCCCATAGCGTGTGCCTTCGTGTGTGAAGTGGCTGATGGACAATAAATAGTCACTTTCCAGTCGTTTGTAGACATGTGGAACTCGTGGTGTAGTTTGGAAGGTACACTTGGCATGTGACTAGCCCCTTGTGTTATGCTTGGAGCTTGCCATGCGGCAATCTCAAAGGTGATGTCTACTAATGTGGTTGCCTGTCTTTGAGGATTAGTCGATTCGAGAAGTCATGACCTCGAGTTTACTATCATCCTCTTGTGTGCCTTGGAGGTTCAAGTGATGTACTCATGAAGGGCAATTAGTTCTCTTCTTGAGTAATTGCTAGGTCTGACCTTTGTACCCAGGAAACACTAGGGTACTCTTAAAGGTCATAGGAGTTCCTTGGAAGTTAGAAAACGTGCTGAGGATTTGACCTCCTTGAAGCGCGTGTGAGTGGCAGTTCCGTAGGGACCCGGATTATTGTCGTACGGTCTCGTCGGAGTCAGTGTAGCTGGTAGGCTCGGAGGCCTAGAACTTAGGAATTCTAGCCTCGTCCACCTACCGTTTAGTTTCCTTTGGCCTTGCGTCATATGGGACGGCTTGGCATTCTATCATCAGTCTTGATGGTGGATAGCCTCGACTCCTTGTCACTTGTGCGCATGGTGCGACAGGACTCGTACTACACGTCCTTACGTTTTCTGTGACATACATGGTTATGGCACAGGTAAGACTGCCCTTAGTTAGGTTGCTTTGTTAAGCTACGATACTTTGTGTAAAGTCTTGATGGTGGATAGCCTCGACTCCTTGTCCCTTGTGCGCATGGTGCGACAGGACTCGTACTACACGTCCTTACGCTTTCTGTGACATACATGGTTATGGCACAGGTGGCCTTGTTAGATGGTGTTCCTAACAAGTGTCTGGAGTTATCTCCTGCTCTGGAGTCGTCCAATTGGAGTCGTCCATCAGGAGCGCGCTTGAAGCTTTGACTCACGTTTCGACAAAGGGTTGGATGGTGTTCCCAACCTAATTTAATGTTTTCCTTCTGAAGTAATTGTGGTCTAATGTTATGGCTTCATCGACTACGGATTTCAAAACATAATGGTCACTGACCTGAGTCAGGTGTCACTCATGAGACATATATTGAGGTACGTTGTACCTGTAAACCCTATCTTAGTGGTTATAGGGTTGTTTACGGACTGATTCGGATGATTCGGACACTGGTTAAGGTGCTAACGGGTAGATTCGGGCAAGTAAAGTCCAAATGGTGTTGCATCCGGACCAGCTTAGGCACCTACTGCTACCTTAGTGTTCGTTCCAGACTCCGAGTAGTCCTACGGACGTCATTTGCATTGATCGAGTCGTTCATGCCATTCGAGGGCTAGTCGGATGCGGTAATCCGTCTTAGCGGTCAGTACTTTTGACGATGCTTGAATGGTACGGCGGGATTCGCACGGATAGCGGGACATTCCGCATGAGTTGCGTGCATAAAGTGCTTGACGATGACGGCTAAGGGAGGCAAATTATGTAAGTCCTCCTGCGTCAGTATTTAAGGGATAGTATCACAGATTTTCTGGTAGATCTGTTGCTTCGCAGACTCCAGTACTTGAGCAGTCGTCCTTGTTTGGTACGACTCATCAATGTGTGGTACTGTTCCCTGCATAGACTGCTAAGACTGCAGCTTATTGCAGGTATCCCTTGATTAGTTGTTCCTTAGTTAGAGCAGTTACGCTTTAGTGCACTTGCATTGTAAATAGATCTGTTGCTTCGCAGACTCCAGTACTTGAGCAGTCGTCCTTGTTTGGTACGACTCATCAATGTGTGGTACTGTTCCCTGCATAGACTGCTAAGACTGCAGCTTATTGCAGGGATGAAGAAGCTGGGTTGAAATGAAGGCGGCAATGGACAAAGGGGTGGGACAACGGCAGCCGATTTTCCAACATGGTATCGGCGACAGCTTCGGCTGTCGTTGGTTCGTGTTCCTGGACCAGGAGAACCTCGTCGGTTGCTCGGCTGGTTTCAGAACTATACTTCGATGTCATTGCCAACGGAAGAGTATGATCTGGACGTGGTGGAACTTGTCTCGCATGAAAACGATCGGCTGCTGATCGGCTGTGCCGCTGGCTTTTGCTTGAAAGTTCATATGTTGATCTACCCTTGAGCAGTATGATGAGCATGAAGCACTTTGGCTTTAATGGATTTGCGGGCAAGCAATCAATACATTGTATGGCATGCTTTGACTGTGGCAGTATGCAAAAGGTCCTTGCGCAAGAGCTCCCTTCGATGTTTAAGAGGTGAAAGAAGCATATAGTGCTTTCTCTAAACGATTGGAAAGCTGCCATGTTAGTAGTGCTTGACTACTTCAGGAAGAAGAGACATCCTTGGTGTGGGTGTACTTCTTTGCATGTGCAAGAATGCATTGATATGCTTTGCAGGCAGTCGCTTACGTATTGATTACACTTATAAAGGTGATAGCAACATAAGTGTGGTTGCTGTTTGCTGTTTATGAAAGTATTCATAAGAACTGACATTTTGCAAATGGTTTGCAAAGCTGACAGGAAGAAGGCCATGAGGGATTAAAGGTAATCCTTTATTAAAGCGCATGTTAATTACCCTCTTTGAAGATGTATCTTCAAGTTTCAGCATTGTAGTATTTCCAAGGTGGGAAATACGTTGACCTTTGGGGCTGATGGGTGACATGAGTTTGTCACCTATGGGTACTTATGATTGTGGTTGGAAGTCATTTGATGACTTACCTTCCTTGTTGTTAAGCGCTTTGCCTTGTTTATAAAGATATGCATTAATGATATGCATTGGTTATTTGGGTCTAGTGTTGATCCTTGGTATACTTGCCTTAATTTGGTAGTAGGCCAAAGGTTAGGCATGTGCTTATTTAGGGTGTGATCAAGTGAGTGGTCACTAGATATGAAATAAGCATGTTATTTGACATTGATGTGGTGACAATTGACAATTCACTTGTGATACAAATGATTGCTCACTTGTGTGGCTGATTCCTTGTTGTGCATGCTTAAGCTTGAAGTATAGGTGGGCTTTATTCTATAGGTGCTATTTGGTAAGTCACCCATAATAAGAGTTAAGCTCTCCATAGCTTCATGAACTTGGTGGCATGTGCATCAATGAGGGGATCGATTCATTTATGGGGAAGCTCTAGTGAAGCCTCCTCATGGGCTTAAGGTGTTAAGCATGACTTCTTACAAACATGTCCCACTTACATAAACTTCTTAAGTTTGTGTTTGTTTCATCCATGTTGAAGGGTGGTATATGTAGACCCCTTTGGATGATGTTGCATGTGTTTATGTATGTTGGCTAATGTAGAGCCACTTACATGGTTTATGTATGTTGGCTAATGTAGAGCCACTTACATGGTTTATGTATGTTGGCTAATGTAGAGCCACTTACATGGTTTATGTATGTTGGCTAATGTAGAGCCACTTACATGGTTTATGTATGTTGGCTAATGTAGAGCCACTTACATGGTTTATGTATGTTGGCCAATGTAGAGCCACTTACATGGTTTATGTATGTTGGCTAATGTAGAGCCACTTACATGGTTTATGTATGTTGGCCAATGTGGAGCCACTTACATGGTATATGTATGATGGCCAATGTGGAGCCACTTACATGTGTGTATTTAAGTTGGTTGATGAGGGACTACTTACATTGGGTATATGTGTGTAGGTTCCCATCATGCTTGACTTGCTTGAAGGAGCTATTGTTGAGTTCCTTGTGTTGATAGCATTACTTGGTGAACCAATGTTGGGTGTCACTTAGTGTGCTTTCATGTTCAATTTTTGGATCAAATTGAGGATTTGGTCCAAGTAGTGACCATAGCTATTGTAGCCATATAGAATGTGTGTATTCATGTGGTGATCTTGCTTTGTTGGTTGACACATTTACAATGTGGAGTAATGGGTAGAGACTTGTTGTAGCCTTTATTCCATGTGCTTGTTAAAGTAATGTGTTTGTCTCATGTTGAGGCATGTTCAATCCATGGTATGGGTGTGCTTTTTACATTACTTGATGCTCTTATGCCTTGATAAGGCATAATTTGTTTCAAGGGGCTATTGTTGAGTTCCTTGTGAGATGATAGCATTACTTTGTGTGCCAATGTTGGGTGACACTAAGTGTGTGCTTTCATGTTTTGGATCATAGTGTGGATATGATCCAAGTTGTGTTCATTGTGAGCCATAGCTATTATAGACATTATGGTTGTGAACATTCATGGTATGGTCTTAGCTTTGGTGGTTGAACATTTTAGACATGTCTTATGGATGGAGACATGTAATAGTCTTTATTCCATTAGCATGTTAAGGGATACTTCATGATGAGAGGCATTGTACCAACATGAGGTTGGTGGTTTAAATGATTTGGGCTTCTCATGTTTTGATATGGCATGATTAGCTCAAGGGACTATGGTGCATGTTTGAGTGTGTAGCATTGAATGACCATGTCTATAGGTGCAATATGGTTAGTCACCTAGGAAGAGACATAGTTTGTTTTTCTACAGCTTAATAAGAGATGCATGGTCCTTTGTCTTCATATGAAGATGTGCACTTGGCATGGGTATGAGCAACCTAGGTTAGGTTGGCCATGCAAGTGGGAATTAACATACCTTGCTTTGGTTGTTAATTGTTGTTGTGAATGTACCATGTAGGCATCACCACTAGAGTGACTCTTGAGGAAGTCATGTATGTTATGGTTGTGAGGATGAGATCTAGATAGGAGTGGACCCCAAGTGTTTACTATCAATAGTGACTTGAGGAGTAGTTGTCCCCAATTGTGGTTGGATTTGCTTGACATTGCAATAGCTTAAGGTTTAGATCGCTCCAAGATAACTGAGGGGGACCTCCAGAAGAGTTTGAGGGCTGGTAGACCAAAGGTGAGGGCAAGGTTGACCCAAGACTCCTGAGGTGCCCAATAGAGCTGAGGAGAGTTTGGACCCCAAGAGTGTGTGAGGAGGATTGTGCATAACCTAGGTATAGCTAAGGTGCATTAAAAGAAATCCAGTGAACCATGTGAAAAGGGCCTACTTATAGACTATTGTTAGCTTATTGCTGAGGAGTCAGTGGCTGACCCAATATGCTGGTTTCAAGTTCTTGGGAGGTCCATATCCATGAAGACTCTCACAAATCATGATGTGTGTAGTGGGTGTTTTGTCCATGGGTGTTTAGACTTGTTGATCCTGTGATTGGATGCTCAAGCTATGTACTTCCATTAGTGTTATGGTTGACATTTGCAATGCTGATGACATTTGCTCTTGGTAAGAGCCTAGTGTGGTGTTGTGAAGTGGGTTTTACATTAAACATTGTGCTGCATGGGGAGGGTCACTTCTAATGAGTGCCTGGTTAACCACATGCTAGCTGACACATGCTATAAGACATTTAAAAGTATCTCTGATGTTCAGAGATGGGCTTTAGGGGAGGGTCACTGATGTGTAGTGACTGGATACTCCCAAGTTTGCAAACAGACACTCTGTCTAGGCTAGTGCTCAGTTAAGAAGGTGTTAGTCAGTGCAAAGAGCTGTAACTCTTCTTATGGGTGGTAAATAATATTATGAAAGCCCTGACGAAGTTTTCTCAGTTTTGGTGAAAACTGGAAGGAGCTATTGATGGTCAGATGTTTTTCCAACATCGTTGCGCGCTTGCGCAGAAGGCAAGTTAGACACAGAGATCACTTGGGAAGTGATATTTGTGAGTAACATTGTATTAGATATATTTTAAGAATATGTCTAGAACACTTTGTGTGACCTGTGTGGTCTTCCCTGGTTCTGGGAAGCACAGGGAGGCTCTGCAGCTTCACTGCACAGAAAAACGTGTTAGTTGTATCTCTCACACGTTAGTGAGAGAGACTGCGCGCTGATTTCTGGTTGTTACGCGTCGACTCGAACTGTTTCGAGTTGTAGACACACGTTTTAAGATCGAGACGCCGTGTCGACTTGTGAATTTGTCGATCGGGTTACTGTTCGATACTCCGGACGATTCGTGCTTCGAATCTCCTGGTGGTTTAACTTTAAAGTTATGTTAGCCATGGTTGTTGGCTAAGACTTTGCTGAGGATCACTTGAGTATTGATCCTTGAACATTCTGGTCATTGTTTTGTGCCGTGCTTGTCCCCAAGGTTTGAGGGGAGGCACTTGGATGCACTTAAGAGTGTATATACGGACATATATGGACATCGTAACTTATTATCGACGTTGAGCTCTCTACTTGTTGAATGAGTACAATGGTAGAACTCAGGAGTTTAATATGCATTGCAGTTTGCTACATGATATGCATGGTGTTTGGAGGTACTGGAATTGTACCTGGAAATTGACCTACGGATAGATATTAGAAGTGTTGGTTAGGGACTATTGCTTGAAGTTCATATAAATGAATTTGTAGTCTTACACCTCTATTTATCTGGTTGTTGTGTGTTGAGGTGATATTGTTGTGCCTATGCTATAAGCATGTCACTTCTTTCACGTGTTAGAACTTGAGCGTGCCCTATACCAATTATGGGTGAAGGCCCTCATTTCTGAACGAGACGTTTATAGTGAAATTGATGTTTTTCACTGGTATGTTAAGGATCATGGCTGTCTGAAGTTCAGCAGTTGTGATTGCTTGGTTAAAATTCAACTTGAGAACTCGGGACGGGTTAGGTCTCGGATGTTCTAGTAATGAAAGCATATGATATTAGAAAACCACGCTTGATGGTTTGTCGGTATGACTTAAGGGATCACTTGAACATATTGATCCTAGTTCTATGGACATTGTTGAGATGACGAGCTTCTTCCTAGAATGTAGGGGAGGCAAATTGATGTCATAGATGAATAAAAGGAGAGTAACTTGTCATTAGATTGGAGTTACATCTTAAAACATTGTAAGACCAAGTGTTTGGTTCTTTGAGGTTAGACACCTAGCAGAAGTTCTGCTTGATTACATGACATTTGTGGCACTTGTGTTTGCCATAAGGTTATCCTTTGCATTAGGATGCATAGAGATGGAAAGGAAGCGTTGGGATTCCTGAAGATTGGATCTCACTTCTATTTCTATGGTTTGTATATGGTGAAGTGATGGTGTAGTAGTTGTGGCTATGCTGTATCACTTCTCGCATGTGGCTAGGTTAGTCACTTACCCTTCACTGCATACAAGGGGAGGTGTTGTAAAATGGGCCCCCTTGGGGCTCAGTGGAGAATTTCTAAGTTGGGAAATTCCCACTGTGATTGTGTGTATTTGTGAAGTGACGTGACTGGTGCAAACATAATGGTCACTGACCTGAGTCAGGTGTCACTCATGAGACATATATTGAGGTACGTTGTACCTGTAAACCCTATCTTAGTGGTTATAGGGTTGTTTACGGACTGATTCGGATGATTCGGACACTGGTTAAGGTGCTGACGGGTAGATTCGGGCAAGTAAAGTCCAAATGGTGTTGCATCCGGACCAGCTTAGGCACCTACTGCTACCTTAGTGTTCGTTCCAGACTCCGAGTAGTCCTACGGACGTCATTTGCATTGATCGAGTCGTTCATGCCATTCGAGGGCTAGTCGGATGCGGTAATCCGTCTTAGCGGTCAGTACTTTTGACGATGCTTGAATGGTACGGCGGGATTCGCACGGATAGCGGGACATTCCGCATGAGTTGCGTGCATAAAGTGCTTGACGATGACGGCTAAGGGAGGCAAATTATGTAAGTCCTCCTGCGTCAGTATTTAAGGGATAGTATCACAGATTTTCTGGTAGATCTGTTGCTTCGCAGACTCCAGTACTTGAGCAGTCGTCCTTGTTTGGTACGACTCATCAATGTGTGGTACTGTTCCCTGCATAGACTGCTAAGACTGCAGCTTATTGCAGGTATCCCTTGATTAGTTGTTCCTTAGTTAGAGCAGTTACGCTTTAGTGCACTTGCATTGTAAATAGATCTGTTGCTTCGCAGACTCCAGTACTTGAGCAGTCGTCCTTGTTTGGTACGACTCATCAATGTGTGGTACTGTTCCCTGCATAGACTGCTAAGACTGCAGCTTATTGCAGGGATGAAGAAGCTGGGTTGAAATGAAGGCGGCAATGGACAAAGGGGTGGGACAACGGCAGCCGATTTTCCAACAATGTAACATATCATTCCTTCCTTCCTTCCTTGCATCGCCATCTTGGCTTTTGAACGCGTCGCC